>PVKE010048721.1:0-11492 GCA_004027555.1 Craseonycteris thonglongyai | reverse complement strand
TTCCTGATGGATAATACAGTGGTAGGACATAAAGTTTGAAAATGATTCATCTTTCCTGCAAAGGGCAATAAATCCTTTGTTTTTACCAACCATTGCTGGTGCCCCATTGGTAGTTATCGCAGACAACTTATGCAAAGGCATGTTTATCGACCTGGCGTATGTTCTGAAAGTTTTATAAATATCCTCACCTCTCGTCTGTTCTTTCATTGGTAATATTTGCAACAGCTCCTCTTTTACTGTGAAGTTACTAAATACCATTCTCACCATAACTGCCAACTGTGCGGTGTCTGATAGATCTGTTGACTCGTCAAATTGCAGAGAGAAGCAGTCACATATTTCCAAGTCAGTCTTTAACTGAGTTTGCAAGTCTTTTGAAATTGTGTATATTCTTCTTGTGACTGTGTTATTTGACAACTGTAGGTCTTGTATTGCCGACATAATCTCACGCTTGTTAGAATATTCCTCAAACAAACAATCGGCAACAGTCAGAAATGCTTCTTTGAACAATTCACCATCCGGGAAAGGTTTTTTCTTCTTTGCGAGCATGTGAGAAATTTTGAAAGAAGCAATGGTTGCCTTTTTAGATTTTTCCACATGTCTAGTGAAAACAGTCTGTTGAGTAGTTAAACTTAACTTTAGTTGATTTATTTTTTCTTTCTTACTTCAGGTTTAAGTGGATAATTTGTATCAAAAGTGGTATGACTTGTCTGAAAGTGACTTTCAACATTATGTTTTCTCGGCACTGCAATACTACTGCCACACAACAGGCAAACGCATTTACCTTTTAAATTAATGAAACAATATGATTCCTCCAAGTCTGTGCTAAAACTATAGATTCATTTTCTCTTATTTGGTCCACTCATTTTAGGACTAAAAAAATAAAAATAAAAATAGTTATAGAACCACAATATCATATCAAATTGTCACCATAATAATAGATTACCTACCTCGCTTTTAATTCATTTAAAATCGAATATATCAAAACACTGTGATCCTAGCTAACCGTCACAACCCGATCAGTCCAGCAACCGCAATCAAAATGGCAACTTGGCGTCTCCCGGTTGGGTGGAGGAGAGTTTAAAGAGCGCAGCGGCTAAACAAGACGTGACATGTACAAAGGCGAAAGCTAGGGAAAAACTTATACATACGATATCGCAGACATACCAACGAATAGAATAAACCTGTGTAGATACTCAAACAATATTTTAAAATTCTAACAAATGTATAAAAATAAATTATAGTTTTACTTAGTGTTTATGAAAAATTCTGATGCAGTCAAATAATGGCGGGGGCACACAAATTGGGCTGCGGGCACCATGGCGCCCGCGGGCACAGGCACTATGGCGCCCGCAGGCACGGGCTTGGGAATCCCTGAGTTAGAGGAAAACCTACCCAGCTAGGGCACTTTGGAATGCATGTACTGCCTACACTTCCATCTAGCCACTTTCTGCCACCTCCTGGATGCAATTTGATATTTAATTCATCAGCAGAATGACAAGTACTCATGCAATGTGACCTCATAAATGACAGAAAATTACAAATACGGCACTTACTTAGTAAGTGACACTGTGAAAGTCCTAATGGAATAATATAGAAACAAGAGGAGAGGCAGGGGCAGGCAAAGATTATAGGACAGAGAGATAGACATTTGTAGTAAGTCACGTCTTGTGGAGAGACAAGAAGAGAGGTGTGAGGCACCTGGAGGAGCTGTTAATGGAGTGAATAGAAAGGACTGATGTCAATTGTGTGCATGACTTTAAATACTCTTGAATTTCTCAACTATTGATCATAGACAAAGTTCTTGATATTTCATGAGTCATTTGTTTTCTTTTGTTCTCTTCAAGTTCATCTCCTTGGCAATGTTTAAAATCATATGGACTGCTGCCTGACATGCTGATGAAGATGAAGTGATGTTATAATTGCCTTAGCTGACAAAATTAAACGCAAATACTAAATGTAGAATTTTAAAAGCTCTCCCTTATTTAACTTTTCATCGGAAACACTTCACTTTTATTTACTCTGTAAAGTAATGATTTTTGCCAGAGGACAATCTATCTCTTTAATGTCAAGGATGAATCTCTTTCCACAAGAAAGAAAGAAAATATTGGATCTTGGAGCATTCATTTTTTTATGAGATTCAATTTGCTCAGTTCTTTAAAGTGTGCAATATTTCTGCTCTGCTCATGGACATTTACATAAAATTCAAATGTCCATGCTAATTACATTTGTTAAATCTTCCTTAAGAAGCAAGTCTGAGACTACTTTCAAGGTTTCAAATTCCAGATGAGAACTGACCACAATTTTTCTTTGAAAATTAAGGTATCCTCATGTTTAATGAGTGAAATAAAAGTGAAGATGACTGGGCCCTTCTTCTTCCCTATAAATCATTTCTTATAAACCAGACCTTACTTTCATATCACAAATGATGTTATTATCATTTCCTTTTCCTTTGTGAGAGAAGTCTTCAAGATTTGAATGGCAGATCTGAGGCTTTGAGATATTCAAGTGCCTTGTTCAAAACCAGTCAGAATAGGAATCACATTCCTGACACAGTTTACACCCTACTACTGCCCCAGTCCAGGATCAGACTTTACAAAATGGCATCTTTGCTTTAGAACTTCATTGCTGGTGGTGATGTATCTCTTTATTTGGATTCTGAACAATGTCCTTCCGCTGACCTCAAGTGCTTGCCAACCGTTACCCTTAAGAATAAGTACCTAAAATTCTGACCTTTTCTCAAATACTAAAAAAAAAATAAAATTGCAGTGTTTAGGGTGGAAATGGTAGCTAGAGGTCACCAAGCCACCTTGATTTTCTGATGAGAGAATTCAAGTCCAAATAAAGAGGCAGAATGATTAGCCACATCACACAGCTACCTAGAGGTGTAAACATTTCTTTACATGTGATTCTTTACTCTTTATAATGCTCTCTTTGAAAATAATGGACCACTTAACACCTATTTCTGTTTGATAGAAGTGGGGGTTTCTGGACTTATTGCTTTATATGGAGACAATGTTATTTTAGGAGAAAGCATAAACTTCCCTTTGAAACTCTTTTATATATAAATATATTAGTGAAACCAACAAAAATTGTGTATGTGCAGGAGGCGTTAAATTTGAAAAATATTTATTTTTGAAATACTCTAGAAACTTTAAATTTTTAATAAATGTGTTCATTTAAGTTTCTATAGAACTTAAAAAAATCAATCTTTTATATTTTTGCTAATTTGTGAGAAGCAGAAAAAAACTTGTAAACATAAAATTTCATAACTATTTTTGCATAACAAAATACTGTGCTATTATTATCTGGTGTTAGGGTATCCAAAAGTCTAAAGCACACACAGAAATGACTCATAGCACAAGGAAAAAGATAAAAAGAAAAAAGGCCCTGGAACTTACTAAAAATACAACCTCTTCTCTTTATGCCTTGGGATATCTCTACAGAAATAAGCCCTTAAACCAAGTTGACATATATATTCTCCCTTTCCTTTCCTCTTTTTCTATGTTGTACTGCTTTTCCTTAGTGGAAGAGGCCAGAGTGGCTGGGTAGGAGAGCCACCACAGGTTTAATTTATGTCTGTAGAGCCATGACTTAGCTCTTACATTTACTGGCCACAGCAAGCACTAGATGGAAGAGCCTCTGCTCTGTTATTATTGTTTTTCCCAATTACCCGTTTAGAAATTAATTTGGATGACAAAAGATAAATTGATATAGGCAAATATTATTAAATGTTTAATTCACAATTTTTTAAACAATTGTAATAATAAGAAATATATATCTGATATGTGCTCCTGGTTCCTGACATAGACCTCCTAAAACCCTTGGAATTCTAGGGTAATAAAGGTGATAAGAGCATCTTTTCATAATAGGCCCATTTTAATCATACCTCAGCTATCTTCAGGATGAAGGGGGCTGGTTATCAGAGGAACTGACCACATGATTGGACAGTTGAAACTTTCAGCACCGCCAGAGGTTAAAGAGGGGTTGAGATTGCGTTTAATCACCAACGACCAGTAACTGAATGGATCATGTCTATGTAATTCAACCTCCATAAAAATCCTTCAACAGCAGGGTTTGGAGAACTTCTGGTTTTGTGAATACCTTCCAGGTTGGCGAACACAATAGTGTGCTCTGAGGGTGGCACACCTAGAAAAAACATGGAGGCACTGTTCCCTGTGACCCGTCCCACACATACATTGCCCCAGCATCTCTTCCAACTGACTGTTTCTGAGCCATATCTTTTATGGTAAGCAGTTGGGAGGTGCTGGGATGGGTCAGTGGGTTGAGTATTCGCTTTGCAACCCTGGGGTCTGAGGATCAAATCCCAGCCCCAGCCCATGTGAACCCATATGCTGAACTGGAATGTGCCCCCAGTTCAATTCTTGCTGGGGCATGGGGGTCCCCTGGCCTAGTTCCTGCCCTGTGTTGCCCTGCAATCACCTGTGAAATTAAATTATATTGAAAATTAATGATGTACAACTATGAAGACTGCTCTGGGCCCTCTACCTTCTCTCTGTCTCTTTGACTATCTGTCAATAAAATAAAAAAATAAAATAAAATAAAATAAAATAAAATAAAATAAAATAAAAAAGATAAAGATAAAGATTTAAAAAAATAGTGATTGTGATATGAGCCAAACAAAGAAGTCCTTTCCCCCTTTTTATAGAAATGTTTGGTCTCCTTTTCCTTAGTTCAAGTAACCCCCTGGTGTTACTATTTTGTTTGTTCTTAGAATTCCCCCAGTGTCTCTGACTTCAGTTACAGCCTCGGAAGTGGGGGGTAGTCTTATACAGCGAATATAGGCCTAAACCTATGTTTTAACTGTAAAATTAGGGGGTCGTCTTATATGCCTGGTCCTCTTATACGCCGGAAAATACGGTAATCATTCTTACACTAAGTCTTCAGCCTTAGTGAGTCACCCTGGGATCTGTATCTGCTGAACATCAATTGTCCTGGAACCTGATTTGTGTTGTTGATAGTGGCTGAGTATTCTTTCTGGGACTTCAACTACTGGGTAGATAACTCCCCAGGAGTCTGCTTTTGAGCCAATGCTTTCAAATTCATTAACTTTATTTGTCTATCCTTATCTACAGGCTATCAGCATATGAAATACACCATAGCAAGGTTTCCTGACTTCACAACCAAGGAAGTCAACACAGTTTTTGAGGAAGGATTGCAAGACCCCTCCCCCACTTTTTAGCTTAGTAAGGGAGAGAGTTCCCTAATCCCTCCCATAGCAGGCACAGAAAACAACCATACTCAGCAAGAAGAAAATACAGAAGAGAAGAGACTTTCAGCCCATCAGCTTTCCATAGAAATCATTTGGGGGCGGCAGGGGGGGGTGTGTGTGCAGTGGGGAGGATAATGCCTCTCAAGGAAAAAGTAGGCAGGCAGTTAGAATAGGGGGATTAGACCTCTTCCACAGGATGCACCTTCCACTTAAGCCTCATTTATACCATCATTATAAAACAGAAAAATTATGTCTCTGGCTGTTCGAGTTTTCTTGTCTCACGCACTTGAAGAATGAGGATGCGGACTTCACAGGAAAGGTTAAGCAGTTTATTGGAAAGAAGAAAAGCTCTCTAATGGAGAGAGGACACCCAAGAGTGTAATGCCCAAGTTAGGACTGCAAGCTACTGTTTTTATACCTTTTATTGTACCTAAGGCTTTGTTTTTAATCTTTCAGTTGACATACTTGGATGATGAGTTAAGTGAGTTTTGAAACAAACCAGAAGTCATCATTCTTTCTCCTGGAAGGGGTCGAGGCTTTATTGGCCTTAGTGTCCTTCATCTTATTCTTTAGTATCTGATGCCTTCCTCCAGAAGCTGAAGGTTACGTTTACATTCTTTAGAGATGGGCGTCAGAAGCCCTATGGTTACATTGCATTTCTTAGGTATGGGCAACATGGTTACCGAGGCCTTCCTGGCTGTCTAAGTTTTGCTAACGATTCTGTCTCAATTATATCATAGATTTATCCAGAAGTTTATTAATATCATTATATCAGAGTGGACTCTGGGGAAGAAGTCACAAAGGTAAATAAACAAAATGGCCCTCTGTCAATCAAGACTGTCAATCAAAAAGCTCCATGCTCAGAAAGCTGTGACCCTTTCTAAGAAAAAAAGGATAAAACCATCCAAACCCCAATAATCAAGGCCTTTTGAGCCACCTCTTCTTGCTTGAGGACCTCTTTCCCTCTCTTAGGAGTGTACTTTCTCTACTTTTCCCCTCAATAAATTTGCTGCTTAACAAACCCCAGATGGAAAATACTCCAACTAATGTAAGTAAGGGATTTTCTTGAGATCTGTGAACTGTTCTAGTGAATTATTGAACCCAAGGAGAAGGTTGTGAGAGCCTCCTGACTTTATAACTACTCAGTAAGACATGAGGGTGGTTGGGACCTGTGATTGCTGCCTGTAGCCAGGATAGGCTTGAGCCCATAGGGGTCTCCACAAACTGTAGATTGTGAAATAATTGAATTGAATTGTAAAATACCCATATGGTATCTAAAAAAGTTGGTTAGTTGATTGTTGTGATGAAAATCCATAAATGTGGTGCCTGAAGTGTTGAGGAAGAAAAAATTCAGAGCCATAATTTAAGTAAAAAGGGTCTCAGGAAAAATATTTTTAAGTACCTCATAAATCCTAATATCTTGATGTTATCTAAAGAAAAATAAACAGTTTAAATTAAATACGCCTATGAAAGGATTTTTTAAGATAATATAAAATTCAATGAGTTTTGATCTATAAAGATTCTTACAGACATCTATTACTCCATTTGTTATAAACTTAATCTCTCTCTCATCTCCTACATTTAATGAAGAATGAGCATTAGTCACTCCTCCAAATAGTGGGTCTACAGTATAAGTCCAAATATCTTAAAAAGTAAATAAGTAGAAAGACTGATATGAAAACAAATATCTGTAATGGAATAAAACAAGCAAACAAAAAAAATAGGTGCATCTCTACTCTTCTGAGAAACCATATGAGGCTTATAATTTTGGGAAGCGGGTAACATTGGAGATGTAACTTGAATGAATGGCATTCTAACAATGTTAACATTTTAACATAATCAGCAATAGAGATACAGTGCTCATGAAAGTGGTGAGTAGCTTGAATTTCTTTGGATTTAGATTCACAGAGAAATATTTATTTCAGTAGCATATGAGTATATAAGCTGGTAGTGTAAGAATACTTAGATATAAGCTGAGACAGGTAAGGCAGTTTGAAGCTACCGGTATCTTGTGAGTTTTGATCAAAATGCCAAGAACTCTTCACCAATTTTTTTGTTTGTTTGTTTCTTTGTTTTTTTGACAGAGACAGAGTCAGAGAGACAGAAAGAAGGTGAAGGGCCCAGAGCAGTCTCCATAGTTGACAGCATTAGTTTTCCATATAGTTTCATTCCAGGTGGGCGCAGGGCTGTGCAGGGCAGGAACTGGGCTGGGAGCCTTCCACATAGGTCCCCGCGAAAACTGAACTGGAGGCACACCAGGATTAGATCCTAGGACTCCAGGGCTGCAAAGTAAGTGCTTAACCCACTGAGTCATCCCAGCTTCCCCACCAAGTTCTTTAGGCAATGACAATCTGGTATATACTTTTCAGAAAGAAAGTAGATGATATTATATATATTATATATATTATATATATATAATATTAATATATTATTATTATATTAATAAATTATTCTTTTAGTGGAAGAATGAGATGGCAATGAAAGAATTGGAGAAAATAATATAGATGGGCAGGTATTAATTTATGTGACTGATGAAGAGTACCCAAAGCCAAGGCTTTACAGTGCAAGCCCCCAGTTCAGATCTCACCCCACATGGCCCCACATCCACCTGTGTGCAGTGAAACTATGTCACAACTAATGATGTACGACTATGGAGACTGCTCTGTGCCTTCTTTCTTCTCTCTCTCCCCCTCACACACACACACACACACACACACACACACACACACACACACACACACACACCTTCTCACTAACAATCAAGTAAATCTTTAGAAAAAGAAAGGAACAGCATTCAAAGAAAAGGGAATGGGTGTGATAAAGGGAGAAAGAAGTCAAAGGTGTCTCTAAATTTTCTCACATAAGTTACTGAAATGCTTTATGACATCAGTTAAGACGGGGAGACTGAGAGAAGAAACAGGTTGTATATGGATACAAATTCTAGAAATTTATTGGTATGCTATCAATAAATTTATTATAAATTTAGAATTTATTGATATATTATCAATACATTTATTAAATTCATTATAAAAAGTTAGCATGAAAATGAGTGATGAAGGCAAATGCACAGCTGGAAATCATAATCACATGGGGTATCTATGAAGAAATATGAACTATAAAAACCACCAATAAATTGTGGAATAAAATAATAACCTTTATAAAGAGAGTTTCATAACAAAATATTATTGAAGCAAACAAAGCAGGAAGTGACCAAGAAGACAGAGACATGGTTAGAGAAATAGGAGTGTATTCAAGAAAAACAGCATTGAGAAAAAGAAAAAAAGGGTGAAACTGAATATGAGGATAACATCAACATTTTAGAAAGCTCAAATGGAAAGTAATCAAAACAAACAGAATATTCGGTTTCTTAGCAACTCCACATTCTAAGAATCTACTAAGATTTCTTTCTTTCTTTTTTTTTTTTTACAAAAACCAACACAATGGAACCAAATAAGAAAAATAAAAACTCAAAACTCAAAAATTTTTAATTGCCTGGATTTTGCATTTTAAAACAGACAAAAGGAAAAAACACAACACATCATTATTTAGCATTCTATGTTTAAATATTTATAATATATTTTATTAACAATTTTATTTTAATTACATAAACTCTTAGTGATTAAGAACTTTGAGTTTGTGTTGCTCACACTAAGAAGCTGTATGACCTTGGATAAATAGCAGAATCCTTTTAATTGTCATTCTTTCCAGTATGAAATAATGAAGTCATTCAGAGTATAACTCAGTTAATTTGGAGAACATGTTGAAGTCAAGTGTGTAATCAACAGATGTACTTTATTGTTTTGACTACATTTTTATATCTTCATTTCATTGTTTTGTTTTTAAAGCAAAAGCAAAAACACTTTTAAATTCACCAGTAATCCTATATTACCATTAGAAACAAACACATTAATGGACCTCAAGGGTAATTGAATGGATATATGTTTATTAACTCCTTTCATGAATTTCTCTTAGAACTATGCCCTCTTCTGATGCTAATTTATACTACAGAATTGGACTTTAATATTTTTAGTCAATTTTATATTCTCAAATACAGCAAACCAATTGGCAAAGGGGCCCAAAAGATACAACTCTTAACAAATTATGTTCTGTATATCACATGTTTACCAAGAGGGCAAACTTTTGTTTGGATTAATTAAGCATGTGCTAAATACTTCAGCTCTAATAGCAGACATTTTTCCTGATATTTTAAAAGGCAACAAAACATGGAAATCCAAAAATTTAGCATTAGCACTGTTCAGTTTTGGGAAATCATTTAACATGTTTTTGTCCATTTTCTCATTTGTATAATGGGAAGTTTATAAAATATGTGTAAGAAATTGCCTTACAAAGAAATGCTTTTTTAATTGAGGCAAATTTATACATCTAGAAAAGGTGATTTATTTGAGTTTTATGACACAAATAATGAGAAGATCACTGATCTGTAATCAAAAATCAAGAGTTCAAACTGCTTATGCTGACAAGTTTTACACCTTGAGAAAAATTACTAATTCTACTGATGGGTTCAGACCACTTTTAATGTTTCATGTTTCTCAGTACATAGACAATAAAGGCAAAATCTCTCTGCCCATTTGGCATACAGAAAGACCTACTTAAAAAAGAAAATTTTATTTCCCAATGAGAGCATTTAGTGTGAAGTTTTGTGATTTTGATTTATCTATATCAAATCACTACAATAGATTTCAAAATCAAAAGCAACATTCATTTCAGTACTCAAAGTTTTTCAGAAACATAATTACACTTTCACAGAAAGCACTGTTATACAAGAAAGTCACTATTTTGCAAGAGTTTTTATATCTTCAAAGTAATAAATGTTTCAAGGTGTGCTCAGTTTTCAATAGGTTTTCTTCAACATTGTAATGTTTTTGTTTGTTTGTTTGTTTGTTTTCCTGCTTGTTCATGAAGAAATTGCTCTATAATATAGCCAGAAAAATAAAACATATGCATAGAAAGTTGCTATGACTCTCTCTTGGAGTAAGAGTTTAGTGCTCCCTATTTCTCACCCAACTGCATTTGCCCTGTTAAGTAACCTTTCATGAACCACCACTGTTGGGTGCCAAGAGATAGTTTAAGGAATGCTACAGGAAGTAAGTACTTTTGATTCCCAGCCTAAAACTCAGTAATAAACCCTTATCTCTTCTGCTGCCAAGTTAGGCATGTCACTGAATCCTCTATTTAAAAGGAAAAATTAAAGAAAGAAAGGAGAAAGAAGACGTCTACTTTCCTTCTTTCTTTCCTACAAAGAAACAATGCCTACTCATCTCCTTGGTATAACCTCTGACTTTACTCTCTATTTATTATACAAGGAAGAACTGGGGACATTCTCTTTCTACCAGATGAGTAAATTTGTAACCTTGTGTGCTCAACAGCCTCCAGAGGGCATGCTGAGGCAGTGCTCTAATAAACACTCAACTGCAAGATGTTGTAGATAAGTGCAATTAAATATTATAGAGAGAAAACAATATTAAGTTTAGTAAAATATCAAAATAATCTCTAAGCAGTTAAAGACATAATCTTACGTTTAAATAGTCATTTATTTCAAAACTCAGATTTAAGTAAGAACTTAAGAAGATGTAAAACTGAGGTTCTTATCACCTGAGAGTAATGGCTTTTTGTTTTGCAATTCAGAACGCTTGCAAAGTGATGGACTAAACAGTTGTTACATTACTAACACTTCAATAGGGTAACAAATGTTATTCATTATTATCTTCCCAACAACAAGCAAAGACTTGGGATAGAACATGTCAATATTTGAAAGTTGTGTACAAGTCACTGCTGAGCTCTAAAACCCCTTGGTGTTTCCTGACTAGCAGAGGGGGTAAAGTGAAAAAAGAGAAGAGATAATTTGGTGATAGATAATTGATAGATAGATAATAGATAGATAATAGATAAGTAGATATAGATAAATGATAGATGATGGATAGATAGAAGATAGATAAATAAATTAGATAGATAGATAAATAATAGATAGATAGATAGATAGATAGATAGATAGATAGATAGATAGATAGATGATAGATAGATAAACACATGCCAGAATATCAGAGATCCAACAGGTCCTGAACAGACAGTAAAAAACCCTTCAGTATTTCTTCCACTTCAGAGGATGAATAATATAAATTAAATGTTTATATCTCCCCCAAATCTACATTTTGAGAACGTAATGCCTAAGTTAACAGTGTTATAAGGTGTTATAAACTTTGGAGGTCATTAGGTCATGAATGAAGCACCTACATGATTAGCA
>PVKE010048720.1:0-11487 GCA_004027555.1 Craseonycteris thonglongyai | reverse complement strand
TATTCTGTGGTTCTTACAACATTGAGTGTGATTCTAGAACCTGAAGAAATATATTTTTAATACAGGTTTTCAATTTAAGTCAACCAGTAATGCACAACCAAAGAAATGCCAGCTATTCAATGTTTATAGAAAAATTTGGCTCTGGTATTTACCTTAAAATTATACGTTGTTTATCTGAAAAGCAGACCTTTGTGAAAAAATTTTAGAACAATTTTGCTTATTCAAAATGCACTTTTTATTGCTGACTTGGAACCTAAGACTCACATATAATCAGTTTCTATTACAGTTTTATACAGTGAAGTCCTGTTCACTGTTTGTTGAAAGAATTTTTCAGTTGATACAACTTCAAAAGCCACTGAAACAGGCAAATTTTGAAGTCATGTATGATTCATTGCTATTATATATTCCTTGTCAAATAAAAAACAAACTCTAGATTTAGGTAAGGAGAAACTACATTCAAAAGAATGATTACAAGAGGCAGAGAAGAGACTATCATAACAAAGAAAATGCTCAGTGTGGTCTGTAAGATTCTCAGTGGTTAGGAAGAAAAGAAAAGGTTTTGCTTTCATAAGAAGGAGCAACCAAGTCTGGGGGGAAAAACAAGTTTGAGGAAGTAGGATGAGCAACAGTGTCATTAGCATCTTCTTTGGGAAGGATTAGATATGATAGTGGGGTTGTATCTGCCTCAGGGTTAAGGTGAATCAAAATTCATGTGTCTGAGAGAGGAAAGAACCTTAACCAAAGTTTGGTTTTCAAGTATTTTGTTATGATTGATCAATGAAGACAAAATAATCCATCTGTTTATTTATGAAGCAAAGGAATGAGAATTTTAGGCATGTGTTTGGCCTTGTCATAGGGAATGAAAAGGGCATCCCTGAATTTTATCTAAGTCCTAAGAGGAGAAGTTTTCCAGTCACAAGGCTTCAGTAAATTCCAACATCACCAGTCTCCTCTTTTTATCAAGACAAATGATATGCGTTCATTGCTGAACAACTCAGGAATTACAGATCTATCAAGTGTAGAAAAGTGGAGTCTAAGAAATAGTCTCCTGAGGATTCTGGTTCACATGGTTTCTACAAAACCAGTTGAGCTATCTACTGAAAAGTGGTGAGAAATGTCCATTGTTGCCTTAGGTATATTAAAAGAGGGATGCCTAAAATCCAAAATAGAAACGTTAACATAAATGTTTTATTGCAGTATAAGAAGTCAGCGGATTAAAATAGGGCTGCTCTTTGAGTTCTTAAAGCTAAGAGGTTGAAATTCTTGGTGATGTTTTTCATAGCCATGGTTACCTCTCATGTAAGGGTGTAAGTGTTTTATCATACTTCCTCAGTGACCCAGACAACAGCTGTTCCAGGGAAAATTTCAGCACATGCACAGCCAGCTATGGTGATAAGTCAGGGATGTATCATTTCTCCTTAGGCTTTATCTCACAGTGCTTCCTCAGAGCTGGGAAAAAGTTAAACTATAGGAAGTTTAAAATTCCAGTAAAACTCTAGGAAATCAGAATTTAGTTCTGTGTCACTGAGTATGGAGAGAGGAAAAAAAATAGATATGTTTGTTTGGAGGGTTGTAGCCCAATATGAAAAGAAACTGGAAGAAGTGAAATTTGGTAAGAATTGACACTGTGCATAATAACAGATTTCAATCTGTATATGAGTATACAAAGGCTATCTTGAAAAAATATATAGCCATAAATGCTTCTAGTGTTAACATTACATGGCTGCATACTTTCTGGACAACTGTCACAGGTAGGTAGAAAACTATTTTTTCATATCTATCAGTTACCTGCAAATTACAAACAGGCGCAGAGACAAAATAGTTCAAGAAAGACAAAGAGGGCCAGAATTTAATAATATTCCCTAGTGTATGCTACAGTTTTCCATTGAAACACAAAATTTCTCACTCTAGTCACCTTTCTTTTAATCAAAGAGTATATTAAATAAAGATTAATAAGATTAATCTCGGGAAAAGCCAGGATGGCTCAGTGAGCCAAGCACTTGCTTTGCAACCTTGGAGATTGACGATCGAATCCCAGCTCCTGCCAGCACAGACCCATATGCTGAACTGAGGTGTGCTTCCTATGCCGGAGGCCCGCAGTTAGGTTCTTGCTTCCCTGAGCAGCCCCCATCCACCTGTGTGGAATAAAAACACTTTGAAAAATGATGATTTACAACTATGGAGACTGCTCTGGATCCTCCCCCTTCTCTCTATCTCTCTCTGTCTCTGTCAAAAACAATACAATAAATCTTAGAAAAAAAGAAAGATTAATCTTGATCACAAAAATAATGTTAATCTCATTAGATTTGGCCTGATTATTTATATAAGTATAGCAAAAATATTAATTTAATCATTAAAAATTGGTATTGCTGAAAGTTTTCATTAAGGATCTTAGATTAGATTTTTGAAAGTACGTGAATTTAGGAAGCCAAGAACTTGTCACAAGATGTCATTTGAAATACCTATTAATTTTGGTAAATGTGTTTTTTCTCAGTGACTTCAAAATATCCTAAATTCCCTAAGCCTGCCAAGAAGTTACTTTCCTTAATCATATGTAAGGATATAAATCCTGTAAGCCAGGTACCAATCCAGTCTTTCCAAGAGGGCTTATAAGTGTTGACTCTATGAAGTCAACCAATGTTCTTTAAAATGTCTAGTTGTATTTAAATCAAATGTTATTATCAAATCTCTGACATTTCACTCAAAGCCTTAATTACACGATCAGTGTTTCTATTTACGGTATATTCTTTTTTAACAAGGAAGCCCGATTCTTAGTAAACCTGTGCAAATAGTTATGTTGTCACATAAATAAAATATAAGAGATATCAAATTCTGGAGGGATCAACGGAGAGAAAAACTTAAGTTCCATTTCCATTTACAAAGGCACAGTATCTTAAATTCACATGAGTTAGAGTTTCAGAAAGAAAAAGAAAGAGGTTTTTCTTTTTATATCCAGAAAATTGAGCACTAAATCATCAGCAATATTCCAAATGAAACCCATAACCACCCCTCATCAGTTCTTTCAGTCCTGTGCAATTAATTATTATTTTAAGTTGTATCATCATACATCCGTACTCAAAAGTACCCAGCCTGGTTCTTACCAGTGTCTCTGACAGATTTTTTTTTTGAAGTATCATCTGGTCTGTGGCTGATTGCAAGCACAATCATGGAAGTGTCAGGGCAAAGAAAAAAAAATCTACATATTACTGAAGATTTTAAATGACTGATAAAATTGTATTACAAAAAAGAAGGCAGTTGACAAGAAAATTAGGTTGTTTCTATGGCATGTGACATTTAAAAAAATGTTTGAATTTATGACTGGTAACACAAAAGGTGTCTAATACCAGGGATATCACCATCAGGACTGCTAAATAAAAATGTCATGGGTAGCAGGGACTTAGGTCTCTGGTAACCTCATATAATTCCTGAAATATTTATATTAATGCTATCTTACCCGTACAGATTTAACCTGGGAATGATTATGCATCCCTTCTGACATAATGCTTCCCATGACATCTGTGAATAGCAATGTATCAAATAAATAGGCTGACCAGATGTACCACTTGAAACAGGACAGGAAAACAACCGTAATGTCCTGTTTCAAATGATACGTCATGTCAGCCTGGGCCAAATTCAAAGTGTCAGTAGGCTGATCATAGGTACCATTTAAAATGGAATACCATTTTTTTTCTATCCAATTTAAAATGGTATTTCTGGTCAGCCTACCAATAAACCTAATTATGTTTAGCACCTTTCCTTTTACAAGGTGAAAGAACAAATTCTTTGTGATTTTTTTAAGGGATCCTCTAGGAAATATCAAAGACAATATTAGGTGCAAAAAATATCATTTATGGTTTGATTTTGGAAAGGATCAAATGACAAAAGTTGTTAAATAGGATTATAAAGTTGACAATGGGGGAAGCCGGGATGGCTCAGTGGGTTAGGCGCTCACTTTGCAGCGCCGGGGACCGAGGATCGAATCCCGGCCCCGGCCCGTGCGGAACCATATGCTGAACTGGGAGCTCCCCTAGTTCAGTTCTCTCTCTGTCTCTGTATCTCTCTCTCTCTCTCTCCTCTGTCAAAATAAATAAATAAATAAAATATATATTTTTAAAAAAATTTTTAAAATAAATAAATAAATAAAGTTGACAATGGCAGACATTAAAAGTAAATAAAAGCAGCATAATTGCAAAAAACAAAAACTAAAACTATTAACTTCTCTTTAAAAGCACCAAGACTTTGTTTTCCTAAATAATCAAAGACATGAAAAAATCAAGATAAAGCACAGATTGTTTGCAGTAAAACAGAATCTTTGCCTACAAGGCAGATTACTCAGAATGTAGAAAAACACCTTTTACAAAGTGTTATTGAGAGGAGAACAATAATTCAAGAAAATGTTGTCATTTTAGCAAAGAGAAAACCAAACTCAATTTTTATGAGTATAATATTTTATATTAAATCTTTCTTATTTAAAAATCTTAGAAATAAACCCATCAAACCACAGCCATCTTTGACTCTGGCAAATAAAATTTCCTTTCTACAACTCTCCATAACCATTCAGAAATTTTTTTTCTATACTTTCATCTTTCTTATTCTGGAATCAATAGTTATTTTACCTTGGGGGAAACAAAAAGTACTTTTTTTCCCTTAACACAAGCATAACCTGTATACTGTGTATACTTAATTACTTAATTTAGCATAAATTTATCTTTTAAATTGCTAAAATTCTTGAAAACTATCTGTAAGCTAATGAACTACAAACAGAACTACTGTAGAGTAAATTCAGTTTCATTACTTTGTGGGAATTTTAAGAATATTCAATGTAAGTGCTTAACTATCTCTGAGCCAATTATAATAGAGCCCTTTGAAGGAGTTATGTAATTAATTTAGGAAAATCATCATATGTATAAGAGGGTTGTAGGAAAGTATTCAGCATGTAATATGAAAAATAGAGGCTTTTAGGAGTATGACAATTTTTTTCCATACAGCCCTTGTATACACCTACATATGTACACAGACAGACAGACAAAAAGAGAGCGTATAGCTTCAATTCTAAAATTTTAGCTATGTTTCAGGCATTAACACAGAATAAAAAATTCCCTGGTTTATATGAAAGAGCTGACGTTTGTCCTTTGTCCACTTTTACATTTTTACCAGGAACGTTTTTCTGGAAAGTTAGACAAGATGACTTTTCCTGCTCCCCACCAGTAATTACAGAGGAAACGTTTAAGAGTTTACTTATCTTGATGTATAATCCTATGGAGAATATGGACTAAATTTCACGCAAAGGACCAAGGAGAGACCAAGAGGTCATCAGAGTGTCTTCAAATCCCATCTGAGTGGGTAAAACATCCAGACTTTCCAGCCAGCTTTTTTAGCCTCTGATGGTTGTTCTTCATATTCATGAGCCTGTGGAGAGCCCTTAATAAAGAAACAGGACTTAGGCACAAGTGATTATAGGAATTTGAGGGGCTGGAATCAGGATGGAAAAGTCTGGCACTAGTGGTTAGAGGGATGTAGTAGGTAGAAGTGTTGAAAGGGTTCAGATATTCAAGGGAGCTGAGGGAAGGATGGAGGATAGTAGAAAGGAGGGAGAAAGCAGGAAGAGATGATAGGAAAGAAGAGGCTTACTTAGATGAGCCACTTAAGGCACAAGCTAAGTTTTCCAAAGATGCTATTTGAATTCTATATTGCATTTGAGGAAGATTAACCATTACTGGAGATATTAGACTGAATGAGTTCCATAAGTGCAAAACATTTAGTTATCAGGAGGAGAGAGGCTACCCAATAGAATGAAAGGTACTCATTAGATTAACAGACAGTGAAGTCAAAGGAAAACAAACAAACAAACAAACAAAAACAAACAAACAACAAAACACTTTAAAGAAGCAGGAGAATAATTTCACTCAATGAACTTCCTCACTAATTTCCTAGCACAGAGAGCTGAGGAAACTCCTCAGGGAATATCTGGGAGGTTGAAGGAAAGGACAGAATCCCCACATGATCCCTGAGTATGAGGATTCTAGGGAAAACAGACAAGGCCTCAGAGATGGGGCAAAAAGAAAAGTCTCTACCTGAAAGAAATCAAAGTAACTCCTTACCATACTTCACCCAACAAGATAATTAGAACACTGAGAAAAGACATCATAACCCATATGGAAATGGTGGGAATCAATAGATGTGGCCCAATTTTGATCCAGGTTTGAGCACCGAAAACTAAGAAATAAAAAAACAAACTCTCAGGATGCCATCCCAGCTTCCCCACGTACTTCTGATTAAAGTAAACGATTTATTATTTTCTTTCTTTAAACCTCCCTTCCTCTTCCATTCTTTCTTTCCTTCATATCTACACTTCTCTCCCTCCCACCTTCTTTCTTAACTGGATAGTTTAAAACAGTAAGAATTTAAAAGACAATAGAGAAGAGACTAAATATGGACAGCATAAAATGACTGTGGGTGGTAAACACATAATGCAGTACATAGATAATGTAATGTAGAATCAAACACCTAAAACCTATGTAATTTTTACAAACCAATGTAACCCCATGAATTTAACAATTAAACTAAAAAAAATCACGTAACAAGAAAAATTATATGGATAATGTTGTCAAAAATCTCTCCTAAAGAGAAATGTTTAATAGCATCAATATTTGACAACAATAGAGTTGAACTTCTTTGTAAAACAGCAAGAGAGTTTAGAAATCTCACAGTTCCCATTATTAAAAGGAATCATTTTAAATAGTCATGTAATAACTATTATTTTTTTTCTAAACTAAATCAGAAAGATTTCCCACTAAAGTCTTTATATAAAGTTTAAGAATAACAATAAAATACTGAAAAAATATACATTACCCACATTTATAATTTAATTAATGCTGAAGACTTTTTTATTTTTTTGTAAATGAGCATATCAACTCAGTGTAATAACCAGGAGCAAACTTTTAAATCACCGTTTTGTGAATATAATTTTATAAAGATCATGCATAATATTGAGTAAGAATAGTTGTGTGTTTTTTTTCTTGGAATTAAGATATAACTTGATAGAGTTAATGAATCTAAAGCAAAATTTATAAACATAAATGCCTGTAGACAGCAGGCAGGGATAATATTATATGAAATGGTTAGGTGCATAATCTAGCACTGTGTGAATGGCAGAGACTGCGTGGGCCAGAAGCAAGTTTATATACAGAGGGTTGCAATAACTTAACTCCAAATAATTTGTGCAGCTGTGACTTCTTAGAAATAGGTTGGACAAATAAATAAATTATAAAAATATTTTAAACAAACTAATAACTATAATAATAATAATAGTTTATGTTATTTAAGTAATTTATAATTCTTTCGATTTTCACATACATTAGCTTTTACTTTGGAGAAAAAGTGTGAGATCAGAGAGAAAATAATATTGTTCCTGGTTTACAGTAAAGGAAATTAAAGGAACTTAAGAGACTTGGTCAAAGTCAGGCTTAGGATTCAAATCAAAGCTGCCAGGCTGCTCTACCCCTGCACAGCCTGTTGTATCACACATCACTCCCTAGTTTAGACTCAGGTGTTTATACATATCTATTGACTCAATATATGGGGAAAAAAAAAAAAAGAACTGTCTCATCATTTGGCCCAAACTGAAATATGTCAATAATAGATGTTTCCCATAAATAGGTCCTAGAACAAGGCTTAAAAAAATTATACACAGAGAGAATAATACATATGAAGATACCAAAAAATGTGTAATGATTTTAAGTATTATGGGCAGGGATATATACATACATATAAATAATAAAAAAATAAAAATCCTAGATGACATTAAAGTAAGACTTCAAATAGGGTGGCAATTTTTGGAATACCAGGAATCAGCCATAGTAGATGGACCCACCTATGATGCAGCAATGAAAAACTGGAAGCTCATATTTTAGAAAGAAATACTGAAATGAGGAAAGAAGATACGGTTTTTCCATTTCTTTTTGATAAAGCCTGAGGGACCTCATCAATATTATAGTCATCATAATGCATACTTAATATGCATTGCCTATATGATTTATTATATATTATATGCTATATATTATATGTCTTCTTGCTTTGCAAATATTATTCCTCTTATCAAAAGCTTGCAATTCATAAACTAGTTTTCCCTATATTACTATAGATTGAAATAATCAATCAGTAAAACCTCAAGAATAAATAATTTTCTGAACTTACTCATAAAAGCATTGTTGCAAAGTAAAGTGTTGGCTCTTAACAGAAACTCCAATATTTTAGCTGTACTACCTTCTTGCTGATAGCTTAGGCAAGTTTCTCATCTTTTGAGTCCCAGACACAAGCTTAGAGACATCTGAAGGATAAAATGAAATTATATATTAAGCACGTAGCACAGAGAGGGACCACAGAACATAGTAAATGTCAGATAATATGGAGTATGCTCTAATGACTCCCCAAACTATCCTCAAAATGAAGTGACATTCCCCTCAGTGGTTGGCTGTCAGCTTCCTCCAAGACTGTCCTTACCTAAGAAAAGATGCTTTACCCAAGTCATGCCCCAACTTTTCAAAGACAGAATTCTTTACCTGATACAGGGATATAAAAACCTTAGTTCTTTGGCCACGTAAGGCGACATTATGAAGGGCCACACAAAGTCCAGAGTTCTATGTGGGATCTGTAGGCTTTATTGAGACTACACTGTAGTTGATTTCATTTTCTGTCCAACCCTGCTTTCCACTCTGTCAAAAGCTTATCATCCTGAGAGCATCTGCCAAACAACTTGTACAATGAACTGCTGAATCAGGCACTCAACCTCCAGCACATAACTTTCAGTTGGTGTTTCAAAATTGTGTATATTAAACTAATTAAATTTATTTAAAACGATTTTTACAAGATAATTTTTTAAACATCATGTAACACACATGAAATATTACACTTATTTCTGGTAATCTCATTTCATGACCTGAATTATTTGGAATATGTGATATTTTATACACTTATTCTTTTAGGTCCATAAAGCGAGAATAGTAATACAAACTAGCCCGAAGGCTTCTTTTAAGACTGAATTGAAAAAAAATCAATTAGAAACTTAAACTGCCCTCAGATTATTCAATAATATTCATTTAGAATTCAGTAGTTCAGATACATCCTTCTCTTCCTTTTCATAAATCCCTATAATATTGCTTTAAAAATATTTTAAAACTAATATGCCTTTTGCATGCACATTTGTTCATGTCAATTTCTAATTCTAATTAGAATCAACTTCTTGATGTCTGGTTTCAGCTTGGAAATATACAAATTTTTATCCAAACAAATTTTTCAACAAAATATAACTAGTAGAACTATTTAATCACATTAAATTTAGTCTAGTAGTCAAACACAAACACAAGAAAATTTCTCCAGATTCTCAAATAAGGAACTTAATTAAAGTTATTAGTCCAACCTAAGTCAGCTCTATTTACCTTCAAACTTGGCGAACTTGCCTACTTCTTTACATTAAAAATACGTCAGTAGAAATTTTAATCTTTACATTCTCTAACAATAAACTACTATTTCTTTGGAAATTGTTCCAGAATTGTTAGCATTCTCAGGATATAAAGATCTTTTGACTTAAACTGGATTCTAAACATTGCAAGTCTTGTGTTTTTAAGCCTCACAAGCATGCTTCTGCCTGAGTAAGGTAACAAAGTATATTCAATATTTAATTGCATGTATTTCATATTTATTTCAAAACGTATAATTGTTCATTGCAGAATAGCTTAAAATTTGAAAGAAATTTACTTCAAATTGTCAGTATATATAATACTCTATTTGTAGATACTAAATTTTTGTAAATAATTCAATCCTTTGTCCTATTAAAAAGTTAATGCTGATAGAATACTACACTAATTTATATTTTTTGTTTGATATAAACTTTTTAAGAGTTGGGGAAGCTGGGGTGGCTTAGTGGGTTAAGCGCTCACTTTGCAGGGCCGGGGACCAGGGATCGAATCCCGACCCTGGCCCGTGCAGAACCATATGCTGAACTGGTAGCCCCCCCAGTTCAGTTCTCTCTCTCTCTGTCTCTGTATCTCTCTATCTGTCTGTCAAAAATAAATAAATAAATAAATAAAAATATATTAATCTTTTTAAGAGTGTTGATATATATAAAATCTCTTAGACAGCTATTGAGAGAAGTGATCTTTTTGCTCATCTCAAGGATATTAAATTAATGATCTATACATTTTGTTCATAAATTTCCATTTGTACTCTGGTGGTAGAATTTCATGTCAACTATTAACAGAAGGCGTTTGAAAACAAAACAAAAAAATTTCCTTTTAATTTTAAAATTCTGAGTCATTTCCTATAAAAATTCAGCAATTATTTCTTAAGTCTACATGACAAAATGGAACTAGAAATCAGAGACAGAATAAAACATACATTAATTCTTGAAAGTGTGTTTTAACTAATATATATATTATATTATATATATATATACATATATATATAACAAATATATATTTTTTAAAAATATGCCAGATTAAATAAACAAAAAATTTTAAAAGGCTGAGATTTTGCAACCAGAGTTGGCACATATGTGGGATTGTAGTCCAGAAAGAAGAACACTATTTCTTCCAAAAAGTCTAAACAAAATATTTTAAATGGATCTAGATATATAATGCTCCCAGATGACAGAAAAAGTTATTTCAATTATTCTCATTAGACTTTAAGTATTGACCAAATATAAAACTTCAAGGAATGTTAGATTCTCACATTAAAAAAATAAAAATGCACAACAGCCAATGCCTCAGGACTAAAAAGCCAAATTAACACATAGCAGAATTCAATTCTACATTTAAATATATATATATATATATATATATATATATATATATATATATATATATAACGTCCAGAATACACGATGCTATGCCTAATACATTTAAACTTAAAAAGTCTGACTTGAAAAACAAGAAAATTTAATTAAAAAAAGATATATAAAAACCTGAATAGTATAGAAGTGCCCTTATAGAACTTGTAGAATCAAACAAGTAAAATGTAAAATTCAGTGAATAGTTAAAAAATATCACTTAAAGTTAAGGAGAGAGTTAAGAAGTGAAAGCTACACAGAAAAAAATAAAAAGAATGATAACATCTTAAATACAGTGATCCCTCGTTTTTCGCGGTTAATGGGGACCAGATCCTTCCGCGAAAGCTGAAACCGCGAAGTAGGATTGGCCCCTAGGAATGTTCGTGCATGCGGGTACAAGAATGTTTTAAATATGTAAACAGTATTCATACTTTACTCATTGAAGACAAAAATGACAACAGTATACGTATTGACTTAAACGTGTCAGGGCTCATGAATAAGGTGAATGACAAAACCTTAGACAGTGATAAACATGAACCAGCATGGCTTTCTGAGAGAGGCGGAGAGGCTTGTGTGGGGGGCGGAGGAGAGGCGCTCACGTGACGCGTAGAAGCGTTAGGCTCCCTCGGAGCCTCTTCTGCTGGAGGCGCTGACGGGAGAGC
>PVKE010048719.1:0-11491 GCA_004027555.1 Craseonycteris thonglongyai | reverse complement strand
ATATATGGACAAATATCTCCCCTTAAAGAACTTTCTTATTGTTTTCAAGTACACATGGACTGTCTCAAAATTTAAGTGGTCACAAAGCTAATCTTCATGAATTTCAAAGAAAATAATGTATTAAATATACCCTCAATTAATTTAGAAACCAATGAAATATGAAAAACTAGCCAAAAAAATCTGTAAATCTAGAAATTAAAATAAAATAAAATAAATAAATACAATACAGTTATTAGAAGTAGTATAAAAAATAATTACAAAACACAATGTATTTATGAGAGTTAATGATAGGTAAACATTTACATTTCACAAGTTTGAGAAATAGCTACAATGATGTTTAAAGGATAATTTCCTTTTTTAATATAATTATAAAAAAGCAAGTAGGATGAAAAACAATATCAAATGAGAAAAGTATGTATGCAAAAATACAGCAATGGTAAATTTTCTTAAATTAAAAGCAACAGATAAGAGTACTAAAATTAAACAATAGCAAATATGAATGCAAATAAAAATAGCAGAAATAATGTAGTTATGTGCTGCCGAAGTGAGCACTAGCAGAAATAATGTAGATAAAGATATTTGAAACATCAAGAGAATGGAATGTCTTAGTGGTTGATGAAATCTTACCCTAAAAGTAAAAGAGATTGGAAAAATTAGTAGATGCTAATATCTTTAAAAAGGCAAAACTCTTCTAATTATCTCAGTAGTGAAAGAAGTAGAGTAGCAACCGTTATATATCATATAGAGCAGGGGTGTCAAACTCAGTGAAAACACAGGCCATTTGGTACAACACACAAGATTCACGCGGGCCACATCACATTTACGAACATCGCTTATACATGCCCACAGGCCCCCAGGAAAGGCACTAGGCCACGTGTACACTCGTCTTCAGTAGTTAAAGGGTTAACAAGGGAATTGTGTGTATGGTATTGCCTCAATCTCCCCTAAGCACGATTTTCTTCATCACAATTTTTTCTATTTTCATTTTATTTCAGAGCATCATGGGCCACAAAAAATTATCTTGGGGGCCGCATGGAGCCCATTGGCCACCAGTTTGACACCCCTGATATAGAGGATACATGCCATCAACACGACTTATTGGTGATGTTGACATTGATCACTTAGTTGATATCTGCCAGGTTTCTACATTGTGACGTTTCCTGTTTACTTCCTTCTCCCTATATTCCATATCCTTTGGAAGCAGTCACTAACTCCAGCTCACACTTAAGGGAGGCTGAGGAAAAGATATTACCCAAGAACAGGTTCTTGGTAAATGTAGCAGGAAAGAACTCAAGGACTTACTGAATTAAGCCAAACAAACAATGGATTTATTAAAGGAAAGAAAAAGAGCACATTTCCAAAATAGTAGAAATGGGCAGGTCAGGAGGAAGGCAAGTGCACCTAAGAAAAAGAAACTTAGGATTTTATTAGGATGTGGGTGCAAAATATTCAACATTTAGCAGTGGCATGTAGCAGGCATTCACAGGTGGGTCCCTGCTGACCATTCCTTCTCTTGGGGTGGGGGTGGGATTCCCTGGTTCTTACGTGACATTTGTGGGAACTGTCATGGCAACACAGAGGGCAGAGATTTTTTTCTGCCCTGCAATACTAATAGAGTTATAATTCACTCCAATTAGCTGTAGCTACACCTTTTCTTCAGAGTGATCTCATCTCCTCTTTGTTTCTCCAGCTTCCTCCTTCCCCATATAATACCACTCACCCCACATCCCTATTCTTGCCTACAGTAACAGATCTGTTTGACCTTCTGGGGAGGGTACTATCTAACTTACATATACTATTTGAAATGTCTGTGAAGTGGGTCTGTTTCTTCTTCCCACTTATTTATGCAAATATTTATTTATATTAGTATAGACTCATACATATTTATTTTGTGCTCTTGGATGTAACCTAATGCCACATAATTTATTTTGTTGTTGAAGTTGCACCAACCTTGACCATTGAGAGTTTTTTCAGGTTAACTCTTGTATTTTTTTAGTATGTCCCTTTGTTTTTTTGTTTTATTTTGTTTTGTTTTGTTTATTTCTTGCTTTCTGACATTATGAGATGCTCTAGTCTAGACTTCAGGTATTTTCTCTCTGTCAGTCTTGGAATCAGTCATTTCTTTAAGAAGCCTAAGTATTATTACTAAAAATATGTTACTTAGAAGTAAATATCTGGAAACTAAGTATGCTTGTTATTACTTAGATTTCACTGCTCCAACTTTCTTAGAAGACAGAGCTAAAAAATATGTGTGTGTACTACCCCATTTCATACATATTTCCCTAATTATGTCTATCATTCTGTAAGTATATATGTATTAAGCTAAACATCAGTTCACATTATCATTACTCTAAATCAGTACCACAGGATTCATTCTACAAATTCCTACCTGCTTGTCTGCAATTTCTTTCTCTAACAGTAAGAAAACTGGCATTCAACATTCACCATACACCTATTCTTTTTTACATTTCCAGCATGCATGAAAAATTTGTTCAGGATTGTTAATCTATGCTCCCTAACCTCACTTCAGTGTTACTAACTAGAGTATAGAGTTTACATGTAGTTATCTTTTGACTCTGGCTTGACAGTTTCCTATTAAAACATTCTTTTATAAATTTATTTTTGATTTGTATTAATTTTACCCTCTGAAATCCCTGGGCATTAGCATTTGTTTGTTTCTACAGGATAAACCAAATTACCCCACTGAAAACAAAGTTAAGTAAAAGCTTTCAGTACAAAATTGTTATGTTTTCCAAAAAATAGTGTATTCTTAAATGGCTTAAAACTTAATGGTGTTTTGTATCTTATTGAATTTAAAAGTTTCTGACCTTTACAAGTTTTGGAACTTGATAGCTTTTATCAAGCCAAGATCTTTGGCATTTCTTCATTCACGCAAGCATAGAGCAGTCAAGAGAGATTTCACCTAAAAGCAGGCATATTTTAGGGTAACAATTTCCTCAGGTTAAACTGGACTATAAATTAAGGAGGACCGATTTCCCAGATTAACTTTTTATGTCACTTTGTTACAGCTCTATAAATGCTGAGATACTAACAAGAGAAACTGATCTCATAAGCAAAGATCTAATTTTTAACACACAAATTCTTGTAGCAGCAAGCACTAGCGATAGGGAAAATTCCATATAAGGAAAATGGTGCCTGGCCCTGGTCACTGCCCCAAATGGCGACCCCTGAGGGCTGGGACTTTCCTGGTGACATCCTTTCAAAGTAACCAATCCTTGAGCCCATGATAGGCCCTATAAAATTAAAAGTCCCCCACCGGTTGGGGCTCGTCTTTGGGAATTATCCTACTGGGCCCACTGGTGAAATAAAGCTGTGCTCTCCCTGACCTCAGTGTGCCGCTTGAATCTCCTCAGTGAACGGTTTTCTGCAACACTATTACTCTTTGATCTAATCAGATGATTTAGGGGAGGGTCTCAAAAGGACACAAGTTTGTAACAGAGGGTGAGCTAGTGTGTGTGTCTTTTCTTTGATTAAAAAAAAATTTTTTTTTGAGGTGGAGAGTCCAGAGAAGGTTTGGAATATCTAAAGAATTTAAATTAAAAGTAATTGAAACAAATGCTTAAATCGTGGTTGTGTACCGGTAGCTATTTTAAGTTTGCTGTTTACTTGTAAATTGAACTAAAATATGTTCTGAAACTAGGCCATAGGAAAATGTCCAAGTGTTAGAACTGGAGCATTGGTAACTGATCAGAGATATTACCGAGAATGAAGGTAAAAAAATGAGGTCAGGAAGGTGGTGTTTACCAAAACAAACTTTGCCTATTTCAAAATGTGCTTGGAATTACTCCTTCCTGAAAGAAAAGGAAGCCATGTTTCTATTTTTCTTCCTATGTCACCTTTCCTTTTAATGAAATATGTTGCCTTCCACATTCAGGACTCTGAACCTAATCTAAGATACTACTATTAAAGCTTAGCTACAGTGTGTTGTATATGGGTATTAAGTAGCTAACCAGAAAACCTGAGAATCATGCTTACAATGGTTTTGAAACTATGCTTTCAAAACCCAAAAGCAAAATTTTAAAAAGCTTTAGAAAAGAAGTATGTTAACTATTGAAACATATACACTGTAAGAATTTTAACAAATTTTGAGAAAGTTTCATTAAAAATATTTTAATGTTTAAATCATGACTCTCACAAATATACATAAAATGAGCACATTCAAAGATTTTATTTAATTTATCAAATAATCAGTAGACTTGTAAAATGTAATGAGCAACTGGAAGGAGAATTCAAAGAACACACATTTGCAGGCCATCACAAAATGAATTTACAAAGAGATGCAAAACCACAGGGAAATAACCAGTTGTTTCTTCTCCAGAGAAAATATATATTCCAGCAGACAAGAAGCATTTGTACTATGATCAACTTACTATGATGAACAGTTATAAAGTAGTCACAGACAAGCCAGAGAAAACCAGGAAGGGTGTGCTTAAACAGGTTTTAAATGACAATACTAAAACAATTGAGTAAGGGATTTGATGTCTTTTATTCAAGAGAAAACAATCCAAGGATTGGGTAAGTACCATGCCTCAGAAGCAGTGAAGCTTTCCTCTCTAGGGACTTCACTTAAATCTGGTATCTTTTCAGATTTGTTTTTATATATAATGAGATTGAGGGATCTGTTTAAAACTGAGCTGAGAGTTGAACCACCAAGTGTCACAGTGGTCAATGAAGAAACAAGCCCACATGAGCCAAGCCAATAATCACTTACTGTGATAGTATCAGCAAGAGCTCAAATAAGAGAGGCTGACCCTTTGTAGTTCATTTTCCCCCACAGAAAAGGCAGGCCTTTGAAAGGAAGCACCTGGACTATGAAAGCATGTGTACCTATGAGCGGTGGCCAGCCAAAGATTTCTGGGTCCTCGTCTGCACCTCTCTTCAGAGACTTCAGTGCACTGGCTGTGTACCATGTCTAGTGTTGGGTGGACAACCTTCTCCTCGGAGGCCAGCCAGGTAAAGCCTTTATGATTGCCTGTGGTTTGTCCTGAAAGACCATAGATATCTGGCCAGGAGCTACACTTATCAGAATGTAACTTGTTTCGACAAATAATATATCAATCATCCTTGAAGTTTTAATTTAGTAGTACAGCCTTTAATTATTGCTAAGGGAGGGGACGTGGGGATGGCTCAGCAGGTTAAGCACTCGCTTTGCAGCCCCAGGGACCGAGGATCAAGTCCTGGCCCCAGCCTGCAAGGGCCTGTGCGCTGAAATGAGGTGTGCTTTTGATGCAGGAGGCCCCCAGTTCAGTTCTCCCCCGTCCCCCATTTTGGCCCCTGGCTCGAGGGTACGTGCCTCCCATGCTGGAGGACCCCAGTCCAATTCCCACCCTGTGAGGCCTCGTCTACTCCTGT
Source organism: Craseonycteris thonglongyai (assembly GCA_004027555.1). Taxonomy (NCBI): domain Eukaryota; kingdom Metazoa; phylum Chordata; class Mammalia; order Chiroptera; family Craseonycteridae; genus Craseonycteris; species Craseonycteris thonglongyai. The sequence continues at coordinate 6,118 of PVKE010048719.1, read as the reverse complement.
GGAACTTAAACCATGTCAAAAACTGATGACGTGCAACTATGGAGACAGCTCTGGGCCCTCCCCCTTCTCTCTGTCTCTGTCTTTGTAAAAAACAATAAAATAAATCTTAAAAAAAATTATTGCTAATGTATACTTTTATGTTAAGTATTTCTTCAGTTCTAGACTTGGTATTTCTTCCAACAGCACTACACTGCTTTAATTATTATAAACTATGTCATTTTTATCATTGGATTGGACCATCTACCCTTCAGTTTTTCTTTACAGAATGTAGAGTATTTTTATCTCTTTATTCATACAATTGAATTTACTATCATAATACTAGCTAAAAGTAATATTTGGTATGGATCAAAATCACATTAAAACAAAATTAGTTTATAAAGAATACTTTGTATAATTTAGTCTTTATTTCCAATAGTATGGTATGTGTCTTCTTTCTTCACATTTTTCATTTCCATCAGTAAGGCTTTAAACTTCCATAATGTATGACCTGCATATTTAAGATTGCATCCTCCTAAGTATTCTTACATGTACTGAATGTGGAAAAGGTATGATTTTCCCATCATTTTTCTTTGAATTATTGTTTTTTTATTGTAAGCTTGAAAGACTTTAAAATGGATTTAAAAAAATTGCCAAATATTCTCTCTTGCGGACCTTTTATTGTCTTTGCTGTATTCACTGCTTTTTTCTTTGTAGAATATTAGTAAGACTGTAAATACACATGCAGACACCCACCCACACACACACAAAGTGTACCTAGTAGAATGTAACTGAGTATTTCCCTGTGGACAAAAAATTTTGCTTTCATCAGTAAGTTTTTCAATGTTCCTTATTACTTATAATATGTGTCTTTGAATTCTCCACTTTTAGTCTCTTGCTGACCCTCATTAAATGAGTTAAAGTCTCTGATATATATTTATTTATTATCCATAGACTATTCATGATTTTACTTTAAATGTTCCTTAAACAAAGTAATATACACCAATTTAGTTAAGTATTATTAAAGGTTGAGTAACAGAAATAGCAAACACAGTAACCAGTCTCTGCAAGCGTAGTCTCATTCCTGTAAAAAAATAATATTCTTTTTTTATGAAACCAAACGTATTCTTAACATATAATCTAGAAATTCTGTTCTTTGGTATTTGCCCAAAGAAACTGAAAATGTATGTCCATACAAAAACCTATATGTGGATATTTATAAGAAGAGATATTCATAATTGTCAGAACTTGAAAGTAACCAAGATAGTCTTATTGAATCATAAGACTCTAGTCTGAGTGATTGTCCCTCCTGCTGAGTCCCCTGCCTCTCTAAGCCTGTGAAGATCATAAAACTGTTACTCTACTTAAGTTATAACAAATAGTCTATACTGAAAAATAGCTCATGCTTAAAGTGATCATTCCCAATAGGGCTATTTCAATTTCAAATGATATTTGATCCAATGAAAGCACAAAATAAATCACAATGTAGAGAGAGAAAATGCATCAATGGGTAAAAATAGTGTTGACTATCTTCCAAGTATACACAATTAGGGAGAATTCCAGGGTTATGCATGACTTTTATAGAACATGTAGGGACAATTTAGTCCATCTTTATTAGCTCTATGCTGCAAATCAATTTACTTAAAAGAGAACTTTTAAATCATTTCCCTTATTGCTGCAATGTTAGGGTCACTGAGGCCAGGATCTCTTCATTTCAATTATGGACAGTTCTGGGCACTAAAATATTTGCTAGAGGCAGAAGGCAGACTTTATTATTTCTTCTTGCTTTAGGACCCAATAATAGTAATTTATTCAACTAAAAATTGCACTTTTTATAATATATGGTACAGATTTTTTTTTTCTTGCAACAGTAAGTTCAGTCAAGTTAATTTAAAACTCTTCTGAAATGTCTCAAGTTCCCTCTGAGATTGCAAACCTGCCCTTTCTCTGATCTTCTCTAGTCTTCATCCAGTTGCCCAGGCAGAGCACCAAGAATTATTCCTTATTTCTTGTTTCCTTCCCAAGTTGCCCAAATACTAATGGTCACCAGGTTCTGAGAATTCTCCCTCCTCAATATCTCTGGTCTCTTCCTCTTTCTCTCGGAGCGTACCTGGGTTATTGTGATAATAATTGTAATAATTGCTTCTAGCCAATTTCTGTGCCCCTGGTTGTGTCTCCATAAATCCTCACTGTATTCAATTGTTGGATGGAGCTTCTAACATTTACCCCGTCCCCATCTCTCTATATCACAAAGTCTGGAAAAAAATCATGTTCATTAACATCTAACATATAGATGTTCCAAACATCTATATTATTATATGAACAAATAGAAAATGTTTCCTTCAAACATTTCCTACTATTGTTTATCTCATTTTATCTAAAACTCTTTCTTTTGAATCCCATCCAAATTAAACATCTAACAAACCATCAAAGACATTAATACTTATGGTAGCGATAACTACAAAAATGCATTTGATAATGTCCTTCTTGTTTTTGAATTCCCACAAATGAAAGAAAAAAATCATCAGAGTAATAAATCAAATTCTGTCTATGCTGAAATTAGAGAAGTTTTAAATCTCACATTATAACTCCAAATAAAAAAGAGCCAAATTGTAATTTTAAAATAATTATTTCAATTAAATTGAAAGTTGATAGCAAAAATCAATCACTTTTGATGCTTTTGGGCCAAATTGAGTGTGTTCAGAATTAAATGTGGGCCAATCATTCATATTCCAATAGTTGCAAAGAAAGGCATAGTTGGAGATGTGGTGATTGTGTGTAAGACAAGGATCAAACATGCTTCCATGATGGATCAGTTTTTCAGTATATTTAAAAGGTTATTGCAGCCATACCAGAATCTAATTCAAAATATAGTCATCTCCCCTAAGAGAAATCTATTACCATGAGCTGTCACTTCACTTTTTCCATGCCCCTCCGCACCACTCCCTGCCTCCAGCCACTAACAACTAACATATATTCTGTCTTGACAGCTTTGATAATTCTGGATATTTTATTATATAAATGGAACTATATAATACATGATCTCCTGTGACTACTTTCTTTACCTCAGAATAATATTTTCAAAGTTCATGCATGTTGTGAGATTTATCATCACTTAATTTTTTTGTTACTAAACAATATTCTTTGATATGGATATACCACATTTTGTTTATTGATTCATCACCAAATAGACATTTGAGTTGTTTCCATTTTTATTGTGAATAATGCTGCTATAGACATCCATGTATAAAGTTTTATGAAAACATATGTGTTCAATTCTCGTGTATTCTTCTAAGAGTGGAATAGCTGGGTCATATAACTCTATTTTTAACCTTTTAAGGAAACACCCATATTGTTTTGCAAAGTAGCTACTATCGTAGTAAATACCAAGCAGCAATGTATAAAAGTTCTAGTTTCTTAATATCCTTGACAATTCATTTTACTGTCTAACTTTTTTAAATTATAGGCATTATAGTAGGTGTGAAGTTGTGTTTCTAATTTATACTTTCCGAGTATTAATGTTATTTATTGAGCATCATTTTCTGTGCTTATGTGGCCATTTGTATAACTTCTTTGGAGAAATTTCTATATGAATCCTTTGTCCACTTTTAAGTTGAGCTATTTTTATTTTTATTGTTTAGTCATAAGTGTTCTTTATATATTACAGATACAGGTCCCTTTCCACAAGTTTTAATTTTTAATAGTTTCCTATTTATCGTTTTTCTTTTTTTGCTTGGTCTTCTGGTTTCTCATCTAAGAAACTATCACCTAATCCCAAATTCATACAGATTTATTCCTAGTTTTAGCAAATACAGTTAAGCCTCTGATCCATTTAGAGTAAATGTTCATACATGCTCTGAAGTCCAACATTATTACTTTTTATCAAAGTATTAGTTGTCCCAACACCATTTGTTAAATAAACTTACTCTCCCATTAAATAGTCTTAGTATCCTTGTTAAAACTATGAGGATTTATTTTCTTCCATACATCAATATATTATATTCTGTCATATGTTTGTGGCAGAACCACCCTATTTTGTTTACTTTAACTTTGTAGTAAGTTTATCATCATGAACTATGAGTCTTCTACAATTTTTTTATCTTTGTCAAGGTTATTTTGGCTCTTACGAGCTCATTGTACTTTCATATGAACTTTAGAATTAGTTTGTTAATTTTTGCAAAGTGCTGGCAGATATATTGATAGGGACTATGTTAAATCTGAAGATTGAATTTGGGGAATATTGATTGCATTCTTAATATTAATCTTTGAATCTATGGAATTAATTTTTGTACCGTTTATTTAAATCTTTTAAACATTTTTAAGCAACATTTTCTAATTTTTAGAGTAGAAGTCATGTGTTTCCTTTATTCAATTTTGTAAATATTTTATTCTTTTTGATGCTGATGTAAATGAGATTATTTACATAATTTAATTTCAAATCGCTAACTGCTAATATATAAACTTTTGTGTGTTAATTTTGTATTCTGAAACCCTACTTATCTTTTATTAGGTCTAATATTTTTGGGGGGAATTCTTTTTTTTAAAGATTCATTTTTATTGATTTTTGACAGACAGAGAGAGACAGAGAGAAGGGGGAGGGCCCAGAGCAGTCTTCATGGTTGACAGCATTAGTTTTCCATATAGTTTCACTCCACAGGTGGGCATGGGGCTGCACAGGGCAGGAACTGGGTGGGGAGCCTCCTGCATAGGCCTCAGCAAGAACTGAACTGGGGACACACCCCAGTTCAGCATATGAGTCCACATGGGCCGGGGCTGGGATTTAATCCTAGGTCCCCAGGGCTTCAAAGTGAATGCTTAACCCGCTGAGCCATCCCAGCTTTCCTTGTTTTGTGAATTCTTTAAGTATTTCTATGTATAAGGTCATGTCATCTGCAAATCAAGATAGTTTTATTTCTTCCTCTCTACTCTGAAGACTTTTTGTTTTCTTTTGTGCCTAATTGCTTAGGCTAGAATGTCCAATGTAGTGTTGCACAGAAGTATTGAAAGTGATCACCTTTGTCTTATTTCTGATTATTAGAAAAGTGTTTAGCCTTTCACCATTAAATCTATGGGATTTTTGTAGATGCCTTTTATTATGTCAAAGAAATCCCTTTCATTCCTAAGTTGTCAAGTATTGTTGTGAAAAGTTGGTAGATTTTATCAACTATCAAGTTTATTGAAAGATCATATAGTTTCAGTCAATTTTCAAATGTTAAGACACTCTTCTATTCCTTGGATACATTTCTATTTTTTTCTTTTGAATTAAAAAATTTTTTTTATTGTTATTTTCTATTTGGTGATTATCATACCTTCTGTTAATTTTTGAAGCATGGTTTTCTTATTCCTTTGAACATAATGATAATAGCTGCTTTGGAGTTTTTGTCTGCTAAATTCACCATCTGCATCCTTTCAAAAAAGTATTTCTATTGTTTGATTTTTTTTTGTCCTTATCTGTTTTGTTTTGTTTTGCATGTTTCATAAGGTTGGGCTGATAACTGGATATTTTAGATATATATTGTAGCAACTCTCAGAATGATCCCCTTCTTTTTGTGGGTTATTATTGTTGCTTTTCTGGTCATTTGTTTGTTTGTTGTTTAGTGAGGAGAGTGAACACCTACAGATACTTCTCTCACACTGAATAGCATCTGATGTACCTGTTCAAATTTTTCTATTCTTGTTTTTGTATTTTAGCCCGGCTTCTTATATGTGACTCCTAGATTTATATAAGTCACCTGTCTATCAGGTTAAAGTTAGTTTTGGAAGTTATATTTGTTTGTTTATGTTTGTTTGCTTTTTGCCTTTTATCATTGGTTGGGTGTGTGTGACTTGGAAGCTGCTATTACAATTATGGTTCTTAAGTATTTTTTGTTTTATGTTCAGCCAGGATAAACTTGTAGGATCCCTATTTTATGTATCCTGAGAAGGCACAGCCTTGGGCATGCACACAGGCTTTCAGACTGCTAGAGGTGGGTATGATATCTTTTTTAAGGTTTATTTTATTGTTTGAGTGAAAGCAAGAAAGAGAAAGAGAAGGGAGGAGGGCCCAGAGAAGTCTCCATAGTTGTACATCATTGTGACATGGTTTCATTCCACACAAGTGGATGGGGGGCCACACAAGGTGGGAACCGAATTAGGAGCCTCC
>PVKE010048718.1:0-11491 GCA_004027555.1 Craseonycteris thonglongyai | reverse complement strand
GGGGCCGGGATTTGATCCCTGGTCCCCGGCGCTTCAAAGTGAGCGCTTAACCCACTGAGCCATCCCGGCTTGCCCATGAGACCACATTTTAAAAGGAGGCCAATACCAAAGGAATTTCTATTATAAAGTAGGCTGCCCTACTCCAGCCATCATTATTATTATTTTTTTGGTGGTGGATCCCAATTAGTCAGAATTCTTTTTAAAGCATCTACAAATGCTGTAAGGCACCAATGGCAAAATTGAGATGACATTCCTAGAACGAATCAGGCGGAATCGTTTCTGTTTTCTTCCTAAGTCATATTGTGGCAAACATGGTGATGATGTGAATGACTTGTCATGGTGGAAATTAGCCTGATTTGAGAATCAGAAATCTAGACTTGATCTCTACTGCCCTATGAAACTATGGGTACCGGTATCTTTTTCCTGACCTGTAAAAGGAAGAGGCTGGGCTAAGAGATTTCTACAGTGCCGTTGACTCTGGCGTCCTCTATATTTTGCAATTATAATAAAATAGTGTATGCCATTTCATCTCTCTGTGGTTCTGCAAAGCCTGGGGCGAGAAGATGCTGCTGCTTTATGACAGGGACGTGGAAAGGTGTGTTTGTGAGTAGGTGGTGGAGTGACTATGCCTTTTGGTGCTAGATCTTAAAGTGGATCTTTAGTCCTTGCATTACTCCATTGGGTGAAAGAGGGGAGGAGTTGCGTGCCAAAAGAGGAGATTTTTCTTTAAGGAAATTAAGGCTGACTGAACAAGGGATTGGTTGCTATTATCAGGCACTAATGGCCCCTGATAAGGGGTAATCAGATAGCCTGCAAAGCAGGGTTTAGAGCTAAGTAACCAGGAGATAGGGCAGCAGGCCTCTGCTTGGAATGGATTCTGTTCTCTGTAAATTTTTAATCAGCTCAAAAATTTTCGCAGAACAATTTACTCCTTTCACCACCCCCCTTCACTTAGCTTCTTTTGACCTTGACCTTAAGTGGAAATGTGAATATGTATATGGAGCAATTATCATTGGCTAAGAAAAATCTTTGCACAAATCACAAGACTGTTCTTATCTTCTTTTTTTATGACCATAAGAGTCTAAATTGCTATTTAGATGAGCTTTTCTGAGCCAAGCATGTATGTTTTGTGAAATTGATCCTCATGATTTTAAATATTAAGTTTCACTGTTCTTATCGCACATTCCTTTAAAAAATACATTTATCTGGCCTTGTGGGTTTGATGCCACAGCCAGCAGAGGGATTCTTTCTGACTCCCGGGGGGATGAACTCTTACATTTCACTCTTATTTTATGGAGATTCCTTTTCTGCATTTTAAGTCAGTGGGACCCCAGAGCTGTCTATCCCTGAAACAGAGATTTTTTTTTTACATACACTTAAGCCCTCCATCCACACCTCATTGCACTTCCTCCCCTGGACTCAAGTTACAAGTGTGTGGATATCAAGAGTTTCTCTTTCCCTGGATAGTCTATCAGCTTTATATCTGGGCCAGTATCACTCCTTGTCAGTCCAAGTTAGTCGCAAAACCCGGTGAGTTCTCTGGAAGCAGATGTGCAGGTGGAGTTCAGTGTGTAGCATACTTTTAGGGAATAACACTTGTAAAAGGAATAGGAGAGAAGTAGATTTGGGCAAGAGACCCGTCTTATGCTACAGGCCAGATAATAACTCTGCCAACCTGCAGGGGGAGCTCTAGAGCGAGTAGTGTTGTTGGAGGGCTGGGACTGCAATGGTTCGTCCTCTTGCTTAGTCCTTGGGTGTGGATTGTCCTGAAGGCCATGACTTTAGAGGTGGTGGGGTCCTGCTGTAGCTCAGACAACTCTGAAGGAGTTGACAGGTGGGAGAGCAAGCCCTTCTTTGAAGGAGGATCTGAGTAGGCAGCACATCTTCTTGTCCATGTTTGGTGAAAAATATGTTGAGCGGTCTGTGGTTGAAGTATGCTACTGAGAGTGCATGGAATGTGCTTTAGAATAGCATGGAGCATTTATATTACACATTCCTAAGGGAAATGCTTTTAAACAACTCTGACTGCTTGTTTCCTATAATCACACTGCTGCAGATAGGGTGTTGTGTTGACTGAACCTTAAATGAGTCAGTGACACAGAGTGACGACTGGCTAGCTGTGTCACCTGGGCAAGCTAATGACCCTCCTGAGGCTGCAGTCCCCTCACCTGTAAGGTGAGCAAGACTGATCAGTCCCAATACCTCAGGGTAATCAATCGTAAGAACTATAAATGACAGCATAGCGTAAGTTTGATCATCTGTGAATGTCCTTGTTACATAGTTGGGGGCATCTATGCTTTGATGATAACATAAGAAATTTTCTTCCCTGGGATTCACTCATTATTCAGAAGGCACTAGCTTTTAGGAATTTTTAATACCTATGCAAAATATCATGGCAAAATTTTTTGAACATAACACAGATTTTGCCAAAGTGACTAACAGAGGTTGACCAACAGCTTCAGTGGAATTCCGGTGGATTTGTGTCTGTTTGACAGAGGAATTTTAAGGACTGGTTTGTTCTATGTCCTCCACTGATTGGTTGAATCTGTCCAGAACTACATTTACCACAATTTCAAGCTCAATCAGTAAATGATGTGAAGTAAATGTTTTTGAGTCCTGCAGATTGCACCTCTCTGAAAGCTAGACTAGCACTAAGATTAGCATCAGAGTGATTCGATGGTGGTTTTATCATTCACTCTGTAGACAGGTTCTCATTCTGTGCATCGTCAGAACTATGGGAAAAAATATAAAGACAAGAAGAAAAATAATACTGATAACTTGTATACCCATGTTCATAGCAGCATCAATTCATAGTAGCCAAAATGTGGACATAACCCAAGTGCCCATGGATGGATGAATGGATAAACAAAACGTGATGCATACATACAATGGAATATCATTCAGCCTTAAAAAGGGAGGGGATTCTGACATGTGCTACAACATGAATGAATCCCGAGGACCTTATGTTGAGTGAAATAAGCCAGCCATGAAAGGACAGATATGATATGCCACTTACATGACGTCCCTAGAGCAGTCAAATGCAGAGAGACGGAAAGTGCACAGTGCTTGGCAGAGGCTGGGGGGAGGGGTGAATGGGGAATTGTTTAATGGATAGAGTTGCAGTTTTTCAAGATGAAAAGAGTTCTGCAGGTTGATTGTACTTAACACTACTTAACAGTATACTTAGAAAGGGCCAAGGTGGTAAATTTCATGTTCTGTGTATTCAACCACAATTATAAATTGGCAAGGAAAATAGTAATAATTTTAACAATGACTATTATTTATTCTGTTTACTATAGACCAGGAATTTTATGAACATCTTTTTAACAATCTTATGAGTGAAATACTCTTATGAGTCCGAGATTATGATGAGTGATAGAGTATCACAGAAGTTAAGTAACTTGACTGTTCTGTGTTCTCTCTCATTGGCTCCCGAGTGGCTGGGGCAGCCTCAAGTCCAGATCTATGTGACCTGGGTCTTTATTCTTATTCTTATTAAATTTATTGGGTGACATTGGTTAGTAACATTACACAGGCTCCAGGCGTACAATTCTACAATACATCATCTATATGTTGCATCATGAGCTCACCACCCAGAATCAGGTTTTTTTTTTTTTCCCACCACCATATACTTGGACCCCCCTCCCCACTTCCCCCTCCTCCCCCTTCCTCTTGCCCCTCTGGCAGCCACTTAACTATTGTCTGGTACATTTTAACTAGAAAAGGATTTCAGATAAACAGGGCTGGGGCTTGGGTGAGGCGCACGAGGCACGAAATTGAAAGGGGCACCAAAAAATTGAGTCTTGAAGACACTGTAATGCAAACTTTTCAAAAATATGATGAACAAAATAGGACCATTTAAAATAAATATATGATCTAATAATAGGAGGAGTGAGGGGTGTTGTGATATCATCCGGACAAGAAGTTAATTCCAGTCAGGATAATTTTACATCAGTCATTGAATATTAAAGTCGTGTTTCCCAGCCATCGCAAGATGATTGGGTATTTGTAATATTTAAAATGTGCAGCAGCAAATGAATGAAGAAGAGACGTGTGAACTTGTGGCGAGAGAGAGGAGCATTTAAGCACAACAGTGTGTAACAAGGCCCGAAGGAGCCAGAGCTTTGTAATAACTTGGCATCACTTTCAGAAGGCTTAATTTCAAGAGATATTTATCCTAGCAATAGCTGATAATAATGCTCTAATAAGTCCTGTACTTTGTGCTAAGACAAAATTAATCAGGGTTTTCTGAGGCTGTGTGATGTGCTGGAACCATCACACCACAGCGACTCTGCCACTTGCCAGCGAGGAGCTGTTAGAAAGGTAATTAACCTCTCCGGGTCCTAATTTCATAATCTTTAAAAGGAGGATAATGCCTGCGTTGTCGACTTCATAGAGTTCTTGTGAGGATCAAATGAGATAATGGCTGTGAAAGTACTTTTTAAAATTGTGGTGATCTGCAAAGCTGGCCATTGTTATTTTGTGGCGGATTCTTTTTTTGAAGCCAGAGTAGGGAGCCAAAACTAATATCTACCTTACATGCTGTCACGTACGATTTTTCTGTGTGTTATTATATCTGGGTGGATGGCGACCTGATTTGACTCATAGTCTCTGTGAATCCATGCATTATGGAGTCAGACACATAAATCAACAAGTTGATGCAACTATGGGTCAATATTTTAACACTGAGAACTGGCAGGAGGTTGTATATTTTAGGTGTTTTGTAAAGGGCACTATTTCAACATGTGAATAAAGTTTTTTGATATGGCTAGAGGTTGAAATGAGGAATAAGAACTTACATGTTGGACCACTGAGAAAAACGTTCCTGGTTCAGCGGACCTCTTGGTTGAGATTCGGCTGGTTCTGGGTACCTGGGAAGTGGTGGGGTACCTGGCTAGAGCTGAATGTACCAAAGAGGGTGGGAAGTCATTTAGTGTCATCTCAGTGGTCTGGTTATTCACTTGTATGGGCAAAAATGTACCCATCTATCACCTTTTGCAGACATTTTAAGAGTATAGAGACTGTGTTTTGAAAAAAAAAATGCACTCTCTCTACTAATATGTCATAAGTCTGTTTGTGTCATAATCAAATGTTGAACACACACATTTCAAGCCCTTGAAACTTTAAGAAACTCTGCTTGGTGCACGTATAAGGAAACATCATTTGTGGCAGGAACAATACTGAAAGAGATTTAAGCAACACCTCTTTGACCTTAAGTCTGAGGCACCAGCTCAGCCCAGATTGGCATTTGGCTCCTGGAGATGCTTGGCAAGGCAGAGTGTTGTGGTTTCATTTGATCTCTCATCATATTAGGCACCTGATTTATTCCCTGCTACTACAGAGCCTTAGATTTGGTGGGCCCCACCCAAACTTCAACATTGACAGAGCTTGTATACTAAGTTCAGAGTGGGAGATTGTTTGGACAAATAATTCAGACCCTTTGACGGGAAGGGAAGATTTGTTTCAGGAAAGAGATTATGTGTTCACGTGCCAGATTTGGGTGCGCTAGACCTCAGTTGGCCAGTGCATTAGCCTGTCCATTAAAGGAATTGCCTTTTTATTGGATCATATCAAGCTGTTTATTGAAAAAATAAAAAGGGTCTTGCCATTGTTCACCAGCTGTGACACGGTAGAGATGGCACGTCCAAAGAGTGGTCTGGAAATGGTGAACGACGAATGATACCATTCTTTTCTCAGCCCACCCTATGGAGAAAGCCATCCCTGCCCTCGAGCCGTCTGACCAGGATTGGCCCTGTGCATCATGTAAGGCGTGGCCTGTGTGTCCCTGTTGCGCTAGAAGGGCCTTCAAATGCCTCTCTTCTAAAATTTCCTTCTGCTGTCCTTGCACGTCTCTACCAATGAAGGCCCATTAGCGTAGCGGTGGGCTGGGAGGGGCGGTGCTGAGTCTAGGAAGGTGGAGGTAGCGTGTCTTTAGAGATGCCTTGAAGACAGCCTGGGCACTTTGTGGCACACAAAGGCATCAGTTAGGTGGTGGTGGAGGGGTTCTGTGAAGAGGGAGGATGGGAATTAAGGCAAACATCATCCAGTTCATGCCTTCCACACGACAAGGCCTTTACACATTTTTCAACCAGAACATCCCTTGGTGAACTCTCCCAGGGTCACTGTATCCTAAAGATAAAGGACTGGTGGGACCCTGGACGAAGTTCGCTTTCTCCACAGAGCTTGGTGGGTTCCCAGCGCTCACACGCCTGTGCTACGCTTAGATTTATACACAACATGCCGGGTCCTAATTTCCATCTTTCCATTTTCCTCAGTGCAGCAGTTGGTGCATAGACTTGCTTGGAGGCCGCGTTTGCAGTCATCGTATCTCGCACCTTTTCATGAGCAGGAGCAATCTATTATAGATCTGTCTGCCTTCCATTTTTTCTTTTTTACAATAAATTATTTTTTCTGTTATGTCAGTGTGAAGCTTTTTTTGACTGGAGGTGTAGTGTGAAGCTTCTTTTGACTGGAGGTGTGGATTGTGAATTGATAGTATCCTAACAGAAACCAAATACCATAGATTCTCCATTAACCAGAACGCAAGTGCTGGGTGCTTGAGTTCCGGTTAATGGAGAGTCTACTTACATTTATCGGGGACTGACCAATCCCATGGGTGCCGGTTAACTGAGAGCCTACTGTAATTTATTGCATGGACCATCCTAATCACAGGACGAGACTCATAGACAGAATGGTCCTCCTCTGTCAAAATGGCTTTATTGTGACTGGCGACCCTTATCGGTGGAGTGATTAAATTGAATCTGAGCTAGAAATTGTGATTTAAATTCTGTCAACCTGGTCCATCTATAAGAAGTGGTTCATATACACAATGAAATATTCTTTGGGCTTGATAATTAAATAAACATCATTTAAAAGTTTCATGAGATCCAACCATCAAACTATTTGTGCTCTTTACTCCAGCTTCTATTTAATGAAAAATTTGGGTGCTTTTAATGAGCATCAAGTCGCTAATTATATCAATTATATAATTGTTTCAAAGGAGGGAGGGGGACTTCTGGTAGGTAGGGTATAAATAGAAGGTCTTGGCCGATGCTACTGTTGCAATACTTAGAAAAAGCCAAAAAATTTATAAATTTACAAAAAAGTTCTTTTTATAGGCACCAGGTGCCACAGATTTTACCACGGATTCTGGAAGCCTCTTCTGCTGATGTTCCCCGAAGCTGGAGGCTCCCAGTGCCTCACCCCAGAAGACAAAAATTGTAGAACGCTCAGGGCTCCCAACGTTGCCCTCTGTACGTTAATGTCTCTCGTGCGTGTATATGATTCTCAAGGCCCAGGTCACATATCTGTCCCCTCACTGCAAGGAACACTTGGAAATGTAGTTTCTGGGTTACCCCTGGGGGAAGCTGGACTCATAAGGGAGAGATTTCTCTAGACATAGCAGCAGTGTTCAAGAAATGTGTTGGGCAATGGAATACTACTCAGCGATAAGAAAAGATGAAATAGTCATTTGTGACAACATGGATGGACCTTGAAACCATCTTATTAAGTGAAATAAGTCAGACTGAAAGAATCAAGAAACATGACCTCACTTATAGGTGAAATATAAAACTGAAAGGAACAAAGACACACTTATGGACACCCTCAATAGTTTAGTGGTTACCTGAGGGTAAGGGGGGAGGGGGAAGGGGGGAGGGAGATTGGGGTCAGGGGGAAGTTGGGGGTGGGCACCAGATATGTGGTGATGGAAGGAGAGCTGATTCTGGGGGGTGAGCACAGAATGAAATGCATAGGTGATGTACTGTAGAATTGTACACCTGGAATTATATTGCCAACCAATGTCACCCCAATAAATTTAACAATTAAAAAAAGTGTGTTGGGGTATGTCTCTACAAAGCATGGCAAGTATCCACTACAGCAAGTGAGGCTCATGGATGCTAGGGACCATGTGGGGGTCTCAGAACATGAAGCAGTGGCCCAGGGGCTTGGAGCCCAGAACTGCTGGCTCTGGAGAATATGTGAACTACTACAAACTGTCATTCATTCAGCTTCTTCTGGGTCTTTGTGACACTCACCCTATAGAAAGCTATTGGGAGAATGCTGGTACTTGCTGAATGGCGTCTCAGGACTAACAGTGGACTGGGATCTACCCAATAAATCCCATTTTAATTCCATATATGTTTACTTCCTCCGGCACCAGCAGGTGGGCAGTATAATTCCATTCGACACAGGAGGAAATAGATGTAGGTATGAAAGAATGTTCTGGTATTATGTATCAAGGGGACACTGTACTCTCTCCTTTTTAGACTTAGTGAATTATCTTTTGATTTTGGTTTCTGTGTTTTTCTAGTGATAGGAAGGGGGATTAGAGGGTATCATCAATAAACCATTGGTTATTTGTCAGCCTCTCAACAAATATATTTATTTTCATAATAGTCAAACTTGCATGTTCTACGTCAGACCTAGATCTTAGTGTTTTCTTATATCTGTCTAATTGCCTAGTGGTCATAATAGGCTTCTTTTAGTTGACATTGAAATCAAACCAATAGGGGTATCAATTAAAGAAACTTTCTGAGATTATAGCAGAAAGGAAAACATTGCAGGTGTCATTGCTATAAGTTGACATTATGGCTAGAGCACTTCCAATCTGTAACATTCTGGACACATATTCTTGCTCTCAGGGAACCATCTCAGAAGGCTGGGTGCAAGGCGTTGTCTTAAATGATCTTCTTTCCATAGATAAGCCTTACTACCCTCCACTTCCTTTTATTCACTTATTTTTGGCTGGGTTGAAGCAAGAGAGCAAGGTTCAGAAATGTAAAACATGGGTGGCAAAGAAGAGAAGTGAAAGAAGAAGGGTGTGACTGAAGTTGAGCAAAAACAGTGATAAAAGCAGGAGATGCCCTTACTACTTGACTGAGCATTACACTAATTACTGTTGCTGCACACTTACTTCTAGAGCCTGGGACGTGTAGCTGGTTTCCAATCAGTCTCTGCCAGAGTCCCTTACCTCCAGGGAAATAATAACCCACTGAAATAAAGCCCGATTCAAGAGGGAAAATTACATGGCTTAAAAGAAATCAGCCACAAAGGTGCTCTTTATGAAACTGGCTGGAAGACATTCTTTTTTAATTTTAAATGACAGGGACCACCTTGCTTGGTTAATCTCAGCTACACGGTCTGCTGTGTGAACATCCAAGGTCCAAAGAATGTTTTCTTTGCGGTGTGAGAGAACGTGTCTTCATCCTTACACACATGTGCACACAAAGCTGCAGGCTCTTTGGGTGCCTGCCTTCCAGTGGACTCATCTGTCCTGCTCACCTGCGTGTGTGAGTCCATTCAGGACCATTCAAGGACAGGGCCAGCGCCAGCACCTCACAACGAGGAGCTTTCAGATGAACAATGGAACTCGATTTAACACTGACAGTGACAGTGTCGTTATCTGAAGTCAGAGGCCGGCAGGAAAGGCTTGCACTTGATGCTGGACAGCCGATAATGGTTCCCTACATTTGGAGTGAGGCCGGAGGCTGATCTCCTTCAAGAGCAGCCAGTTCCACGTCCCCTTGAGGAGCAGAAGTTGGCACAGGATGGCGAATGGGCCTGTGTCTGTAACATGGTTTTGTAAATGAAAACGCAGCCGCACTCGCTTGTCTCCAGTACCTGTGATTCCTTCCCTGCTGCAGCAGTGGCGTTGAGTGACTGAGGCTGAGACTGGGGGGGATGTGAAGTCTAAAACATTTCCTCTCTGGCCTTTCACAGGGGAAGTTTGCTGACCCTTTCCTGGTGGTCAGGTTGAGTGACCGCATATCAATACACACAGGGACATGTTCCTGGGAATGTAACACCCCCTTTCTGCATTTCTTGCCCTCCTCTGGGCTGCTTTTAAAAAGATAATTTAATTTAAAAAAGTACCTTCTAATACCCAGTTCTCTTGCTTTCTTGGGATTCAGTGAAAGATGTTTCTCTCCATATAAAATGGTCAGTGGGTCGCAACGCTGAAGAATTGTATCTCAAGATATCAGTAGTTGTTCAACGTCATATTCTTGCAGTTTTCCTGTAGGTTTGGAATTTTGTTTTTTTTTTCAAACTGAAGAGTTTAACAAAGAATTGAGAAACGACAAGGAATTTATCTTCAGGTAGACACACATGATCACAGGCAGATGTGTAGAACAGTGTGCATTACGGCACTCATTGCCATGAAAAAGGTTAATGGGCGTACGTATCTGTTCACATGAGTGCTTACACGGTGGCACATTTATTCACTGTGCAGTGCGTGAGGATGCAGTAATAATCTGCTGGAAGATTAAAAAGGCAAATGCAGAACAGTACGATATGTCTTCGTTGGTACGGAAAGAAGGATAAGATGAAATATACAGATATAGCTGTAGAATTTTTCCCCCAGTAAATACTCAATCTCTGGAAAGTTGCATAGGAAACTGGTCACATTGGTTGCTTCCAGAGAGGGGCACAGAGTGACTGGGAGATGGGATTAGGAGGGAGGCATTTTTATGTGAAACTCTTTGTACTTTTTGAGTTTCTGATCATGCAAGCTAATGACCATTCCCCAAAATAAAAACTAGCATACAGAACATTTTTTAAAAGAAAAACAATGTAGATGTGTTGCTCATATTGAGTTACCCGTCACTGCCTAAGTTCACAGCATCCTTGGTGGTAAACACCAGGGTGAACCTAGTGTCTCAACCAGAGCCCCGAAACTACTTCAAAGGGAGTTCACGGTGGAATGAAGGCTTGGCTGGTGGCAGAGATGAGACAATATTCACCATTATTTTTAAATCTACTGGTGCTGCTGGCAAAACAAACTTCCGTCAGAAGCCAACATCAGCAGTTAATGTGTTTGACCGATTCCTCTGACGGCTGCTTAACCTGACTGAGTAGATTAATGCAATTACAGCCACTGAAAATTTCAGGGGGGTTAAGGGATATAGAAACAGAGTGCTTACATTTAAATTATTAAGGTTGAGATTTACCTATGAGGCATGCCCACTGGTGGGTTTCTCCTGCCCACTCAGCCCCCAGGGACCTTTTGAATACCGAGATACAATCACGGGGGAGGCTCTCCTTGGAATATGGTCTCGCAAGCTTTCTCCCCGCCTCTGCTGCCCTAGTGACGACAGTTCCCCAGGGTGGTATATTATCTTTGATGTTCTTCATTGTCCTTTTGTGTTTTAAACTTATTATTATTATTTTTTTTGCTATGTGCCCAGTATTATTATTATTATTATTTTTAAAAGATTTTTTTTGTTTTTGACAGAGAGATAGGGAGGGAGAGAGAGAGATACAGAGAGAAGGGGGAGGGCCCAGAACAGTCTCCATAGTTGCACATCATTGGTTTTTCCACATAGTTTCATTCCACAGGTGGGTGCGGGGCTGCACAGGGCAGGAACTGGGCCGGGGTCTCACCCCGGTGAGAACTGAACTGGGGGAATTCCCCAGTTCAGCATATGGGTCCGCACAGGCCGGTGCCAGGATTTGATCCCCGGGGCTGCAAAGTGAGTGTTTTACCCACTGA
>PVKE010048717.1:0-11491 GCA_004027555.1 Craseonycteris thonglongyai | reverse complement strand
CAACTGTTTCTTATTACTATCATAAAGACAAATGCCTAATTCTAACTACATGGTTAGCACCCTGCTGAGAGCCAGGGGTACAACAGACAGTTGCCCTGCGCTTGGGGACAAGAGGAACACTCACTTGTGAACAAGCACTTTGTTATAGCACTTTGTTATAGTACATTAACAACTGGCATTTTATCTCAGTCACATTATAATTTCATTTTTGTGGTGTGGACTAAAAAACCTAGGCTCCCCAAAAGATCTAGCCAAGTTCATGGTAAAATTCTACTACTTATTCATTCACTTAATGAATACTTAGTAAGCACCTATTATTTGCCAGGCACTATTCCAGATGTTAGGATTGTAATAGAGAACAAATTGACAAATTTGACATATTGGAGCTTATGCTATCATGGAAGGAGACAGAAAAATTGCACCAATGTGTAATATGAATTAAGAACTTAAAAAAAAGCCAACCAGGGTAAGGAAAAAAGAATGACAGAGGTATGTGTGTGTGTGTGTGTGTGTGTGTGTGTGCTCATGTGTGCTCTTTTATTATTTATGTATTTATATCTTTATTTTAAAAGATTTATTTCATTGTTTTGAGAGAAGGTGAGAGAGAGAGAGAGAGAAGGGGGAGGGCCCAGAGCATTCTCCATAGTCGTACATCATTAGTTGTGGCATAGTTTCATTCCACACAGGTGGATGTGGGACTGTGGGACCGTGCGGAGCAGAAACTGAACCAGGGGTCTTCTGAATGGGAGGCTAGAATCTTCACCTCTATGCCATCCCAGTGGTTACCAGTTGCACTGCAGTTCGGCATATGGGTTTGCATGGGCTGGGGCCAGGATTTGATCCCTGGACCTCACTGTTGCAAGGCAAGCACTCAACCTGCTGAGCTATCCCGGCATCCCCTGTGTGTGCTCTTTTAGATGGGGTCATTGGGAAAGGGCTTTCTGATGAGGTGGCTCTCAAAACAGGGTCCAAAGGAGGGAGAAGCTGCTACTGTTTGGAGGAAGTCCTTTCCAGTCAGGGGCAACAGGACAGAGCCTCTGAGAGGTCAGTGATCCTGGCATGTGTGAGGAGTAGGAAGTCACTAACTTAACATCTGCACTCATAAATCTCGTCACAAGCCCATGGCTGGTTGGGAGGAACAAGTGAAATAATATATGTGGAAATATTTGTGTAAACTATCAAGCAGGCTATAAAAATTATTCTTTTTATGTTGATTTCATCAAATATTTGTAGGGTGTTTAAATCATCATGGACCACAATGAGAATATTACAATTCTGCCCTTTCATTTTCTGTATGATTGAGGTAAAATTCACATAACATAAAATTAACCATTTTAAAGTGTACAATCCAGCGGCATTTAGTGTATTCGCACTGTTGTGAAACCACTATCTCTCTCTAGTTTTTGTTTGTTTGTTTGTTTTAAATATGTTTTTTATTTCTTTATTTTTGACAGGGAGGGAGAGAGAGAGAGAGATACAGAGACAGAGAGAGAACTGAACTGGGGGAGCTCCCAGTTCAGCATATGGTTCCGCATGGGCCGGGGCCGGGATTCGATCCCGGTCCCCTGCGCTACAAAGTGAGTGCCTAACCCACTGAGCCATCCCAGCTTCCCCTCTCTCTCTAGTTTCAAAACTTTTTTAATACCCTGTCCTTTCATTTTTAATATTAGTTTGTTATCACTCTTGAAAAAGGATTCCCCCCGCCCCTCCCATATCTGACTTTGCCCTTTCTGTTTCTGGCCAGGCTTCACCAAGAAAGAGAATCCTATGGTTCAACCATGTGTTTATTCAACAGATTATTATTATTATTATTAAGTACTTATCATGTAGTAGGCACCATGCTTGGATAGGTACAGGGGAAACAATGATGACAGAGAACACACAGGTTCCTACTTTAGGGAACTCATAATCTAGAGGGGGATTTAGACACTGAACGTATTATTACCAAAAAACTTGATTTAACTTATGGTAAAATGCTTGTAAGGAAAAAAAAGACTCTTTGAAAATTGTGTTTAAAACACTTGTGACCTTATTAAAGCTACTAGAAGTGAGAAGCCACTGACCTTTAAAGCTTAGAATAACGTGACTATATATATATATATTTATTATTGTGCTCTTAATTCAGAGACACAGGAGAGAAAGGTCACTTCAGGAAAGTGACCTGAATTATGTTAGAGCAGTAAGTAAGAAGGCAGGCAAAGATAAAAACAGTACTTCAGGGAAGCCGGGATGGCTCAGTGGGTTAGGTGCTCACTTTGCAGCCCTGGGGACCGAGGATCGAATCCCGGCCCCAGCCCGTGTGGACCCATATGCTGAACTGGGGAGTGCCTCCAGTTCAGTTCTCACCGGGGCGAGACCCCGGCCCATTTCCTGCCCTGTGCAGCCCCAAGCGCACCTGTGGAATGAAACTATGTGGAAAAACCGATGATGTGCAACTATGGAGACTGTCCTGGGCCCTCCCCCTTCTCTCTGTCTCTATATCTCTCTCTGTCAAAAAGAATAAATAAATCTTCAAAACACACACACAAACAAACAAAAATCCAGTACTTCATTCATTTCCTTCTGATAACAGCCCTGTGAGGCACACAAAGACAGATGTTACCATTGCTCCCATTTTATAGATGTGGAAACTGAGACCTAGAAAGTCATGCCTTGTTTAATGCCGCCTGGTAGGGGAAGCCGGGATGGCTCAGTGGGTTAAGCGCTCACTTTGCAGCGCCAAGGACTGGGGATCAAATCCCAGTCCCAGCCCGTGCGGAACCATATGCTGAACTGGGAGCTCCCCCAGTTCAGTTCTCTCTCTGTCTCTCTCTCTCTGTCAAAATAAATAAAAATATATATATTAAAAAAAATTGTGGGGAGGCCGCGATGGCTCAGTGGGTTGGGCGCTCACTGGGTTAAGCGCTCACTGGGTTGGGCGCTCACTTTGCAGCGCTGGGGACTGAGGATGGAATCCCGAATCCCGGCCCGGCCCGTGCGGAACCATATGCTGAACTGGGAGCTCCCCCAGTTCAGTTCTCTCTCTGTCTCTCTCTCTCTGTCAAAAATAAATAAAAATATATATTAAAAAAAAAATTGTAATGCCACCTGGAAAGGCTTATGTCTAATATTAATTTTTCACTTTAGCCTTCTGTCTGGTAAAGCTGAAAAGCATTTTTTCCAGTAGGGGGCAGTGGCGCACCTGGTTGGAAGAAGACCCACACGCAAACATCAGGTTGAATACCCACATCCACGCAGCCCGCATGTGTGCTCCCAGCTGTCCAGGAGAGGGCGCTGCTAGGCTGGCCTCAGAGTCACCTCGCAGGACCTCCCCAGGCCTGTCCTCCTGCCCCCTCTCTCCCTCGTCCCCCACTGAGGCTCATGACCCAGCAAGCTCGCAGGTCCCTCAGGCCTTTTCCTGCACACTCATGTGCACATCTGTGTTTTCCTAGACGATTGTTTCTTAATCACTGTGGAATAACAAATCAGGGCTAGTAACCCAAGTCACCTCAGGTGATGAGCTAGTGGTCACCAAAACATAGAAACAGCTCCCGGGGAGGGAGCCACGAAAGCTGCTAGCGTCCCCCTCGAGGCCACATGGTGCCACCGTGGTACCACCGCGGCACGTCCCTCATGTAGGCACGATCCTCGGGTTTCTTCAGGCAGGATGACCTGGCAGCCTTTCCACCCCACCCACAGCTAGTTTCGCTTTCCTAATGTTGTTAAAAAGCGCCTTCTAACTGGAGTAGAGTGGTTGAACAGGTTCCAACATTTAACTTAATTTTGTTATATGATCATTTGTTTAAGATTTCTTCCTTCTAGTGAGTCTCCTTCCTTTTGTCTTGGGAACACGCCCAGAACTGTCCTCTTTGGCAATTGTCCAAAGTCCAGGTTCTGATAGCTTTTGGACTGTGGTTTAATTTTAACCAGAAACTCTTCTCTTGGAATAATTACTTTTTAATCTGGAAAGAGCCAGATTGATACAGAGCATTAACACCTCCTGCTTGAATCAGTAGGCAAAGTTGTGTCCATTTACTTCTTTTTAAAAGTGGAGACTGATTTGATAGGGAAAATGAAAATGAAAATTGGGTATTTGGAGGACTGTATGAACATCTGCTTTAATCAATGTAATATACACCAGGCGTCTGAGGAAAGTGGGCTGGACACAGAATTGAGGGACGAAGTGAGTGAGGAGCCCCTGAGGCAACCATGTGGTATTAGTTTTCTGGAACAATCTTAATTTCTAAGACAGAAGACACACTGGTCTTTTGCTCGGCTACACCTCAGACTGCCACTGCTTCTCAGTTTGAGTATGCAGTCACTGGAGAGGCCGGTCAGCAGCGACAGGAGTCGTTTTTTTAGGACTGACCTTACCAGGCAGTGACACAGAGCTGGGATTTCCCAGAGCTCCCTGCCCTGCTCGGTATTTCCAATTCCTCTTTCCTTACAATGCAAATATTTTGGTAATAATTATTTGTATTTGTATGACCTTAAAGAATATTTCATGCAGCAAGATAGAAATTAGTTATTTACTTGTTTGCAGTTTAGAAGCAAACGTCTTCTTTGGTAATAAAGAAAATCAGATTAAAAGAAAATGGGATAGGCAGTGGAGACTAACTCTAGAAAAAAATGATTTATGCCAGTCCCAGCTGAGGCAAATGAATTTGTGAAGACTTACTTGCTTTGCAGAAATAGTCTTCTTTTTACCAGATATTCATCCTCGTGCTTATTTAAATATGAAACCCTTCTGGAACACTTAAGTAGGAGAGAAAAAACAGAGGCCAACTAACAAAAGCTGTTACCAGTGCAAGATGAGTCTTAAATGAAAATAAAGGGTCTAATTACATGGTGAGTCAGTAAGTGCTGAGGCTTCCATTTAGAAAAATCGGACCTTGAGCAGATTCTGTTAAGGGCAGGTGCATGAAGCCAGGTGTAGCCACGCTGGCCTGATCAGCCCCACAAAAGCTCCTAAAGGCAGAGACTGGCTTTCCCAGCTCCTTACTGCTTTGGTTCCTTCAATGAGTGTCAAATCAACATGTTTATGGATTAGATTGGATATGTGGAAGGAGAACGATCCATCCACACATGACCTAACTTGGCATCGAGTCAGAACCCAGTGCTTCTCACTTCTCTTGCCTCTGGAAGACGACTAAAGAAGAGGAAAGAAAGTTTCACATGCCCAGAGGGAAACAGATGATACATAGATTAATTTTTTAGAAAAGAAAGCAAGCTGACCTAATCTGGGAGTTTGATCACCACTAAGAATGTGTTTCTGTTTCATCATTCAGTTTCTGGCTCAGCTTTCCAGATCAGACCAGTGCATCAGCATCTCAGGCAGCTCTATCAATTCTCAGGCCTTCTCCTTGCCCGCCAGGCATTGTTCCTCATTCGGACCTGGCTGCTCCAACCCGGGACATCCCTCTTTCCTGAGCCCTCCTTCTGTCCCTGCCAAAGGCAGAGAGGGATTGGGTGGGCACTCTCAGGGTGATGCTAGCCTTCCCAAAGGGCACTGTCACCCCCTAGAAGGGTCTTGTTCTTGGTGATATCTCCGAGGAGCCCTGGGAGGTAGCCGGTTGGGCACTGATTCAGGAGGGAGCTAACACAGATCGGTGATGCCTATCTGGTGGAGCTAAATCAGCCTGGGGAAGGGTGGGTCTGTGTCTCCAGCCTGTTATGGGTGGGAGAGTAGCTTTGGGAATTTTTGCACCATGAATTCTTAGGATGTTATGATGGTTTTTCCAAGATTCTTTTATCTTAAAGTTTTTACCCAGTCCACCAGTATACACAGGATTAGGATTTCTCTTTTGTTTCGGTTATAGCCACAGAAGCACAGGGAAACCCATGAGAATGACAGTCCGTAAAACAAAAGCTCACAGGAGGCTCTGGCTTTTGGGGCAGATGCCAGAGTCCGATGGGATATCCAGGGGTGGCTGTGGATTGAGTCCTCCTCCTTGGGGTGTAAGGAGAACATTACTGTGTTATTGTCAGAAATTCCCTCTAAATATGTTCATCTTAAAGAGAAAAAAATGGAACCAAGGGCTTAAGTCAGAGTATCTCTTAGTTGCCTCAGTTATAAGGTTGTCTGTTTAATTAATAGGTAGTTCCATGGCATAGGGCAGCAAGGTCACACAGCCCTGAATTTTAGCAAGGCTGGCCTGGGGTCTGGAAAAAGTGGTGAGAAAGTATTCAGTAGCAGGTTTGTTCTATCTTAGTCTCCAGGCTGGCCTGGATCAGAAAGAGTAAAGTATTGAAGTGGCATCCCAAATATTGGTTCTAAAGGACAAACAAACCGGAAAGGCAAAGCCCCAGATGAATGACGCTACCCATGTGTGCCTGAGGGAGCCCCTGAGGCTGTTGTGGATTTGTAGTCATGTATATGTGAGACGGTACTGCTGACTGCGTGGCTTCCTGAGTTGGATTTACCCTGTCAGCAAGACACTGTTTATATTGTTTGTTTACCTAATTGTGGTGCATTAGGGATAATATTTTCTAAGTTCAATTAAATTAATGTTTAGAAATACTGTAGATAGAAAAGGCGAGTGAAGCACTATAGCAAACGATGATTACTGAGATTAGAGTGCTCTGAACTTGAGCATAAGAGAGCACTGTGGATTTGCAAGAGTTAACCAGGACAAGTACCCACTATTATAAGACAGGTATAGGTTCCTAAGGGCATTAGCACTGTAAGAGGTATTTCAGGTAGCAGACAGAGGAGGGAAGGAAAGAGATAAAACATCAAAAAACATATTTGAATACAAAGAATTGTAATCTCTCTCTGCAAAACACTGGGCGCTGAATTGTTTGAGTCAGTTACCTAAAAGGGTACTGTGAGTAAGAAATGCTCAGAGTCGCTTCTGGAGGAAGTGTTCAGGGATAAATACCTAGTAGCAGCGTCTTTGATTTCAAAGGTAAAATAGTTGAACCACAGACCTCACTGTAAGATGTGAAGAGTCACTCCAAAATTTATATGCTCATTAAACTTGTATTTTTGACTGCACGGCTGGCTTTAGGGAAAACAGAATTCTTCCGGCCACACCTCCTCAAACCACTTAGCTGACAGCTTTTTCTTCTAATCACTCTAGTGAGCGTCTCTGTTATTTACAATGTGTGGGTAAGGCAGGGCAGGCCTTGGTATCCTATCAAGAGGGGTCAAATTCAGCTTCTTTTGGAACCATTCTGAACACACACACACAAAAAGTCAGCTATCTGCCTGATTTGCTATGGCCATGAGGCCAGGGTTAAGGTTTTTGAATTTGTACTTTTTCCCTGATTTTCTCGGTGAATAGTGACTAATTTGCCCAAAGGCTACCCCTTCCGTTCACTTTTGTTCTGATGAAACAAGAGGGCCTCTGCCCTTTCCTTCTTTCTTTCCTTCCTTCGATTTGGTAAGAGCAATGAGATAATGGTCATCAAGTACTTTGAATGACTTCAAGAAAAGTGCAGCCTAGCTGGCTGTCACACTAGGGGCAGCTCACAAATCCCTACAACCCAAGGCTTCCATCTGCTACCTGGGGAGGCTGCTCACCAGGAAGAAGGATGCTGCAGACAGCACCGTGGGGCACTGTTGGTTGGACTGGCTTGTTCCTGACCTTGGCACCCACGCTCCTATCTCCAGAAATAGGATAAGTGGTAGTTTGGCCACTTGTGTATCCTCCTCACGCGAGCCCTCTGTCTCCAGTGTGACTTGCTAGGCTGCATAGTTCCAGCCCATGTTCCAGGAACTACTAAGAGGAAGAATGAAAAGACTTTGTTTCCTCTGATGCACGTTTACAAGATGCTGTCAAAGATGAGGCAGCTGGGGAGTGGTGAGCCCTGCTCCCTGGTGCATTGAGGCCTCAGAATTCTGATGAGGGGGGCAGAAGGACTGTCCACCTTCCTGGTGACCTCTTGCTCAGGACAGCCAGTTAGATGGCCACGGGTCAAGGACCATCAAGGTGACCATGAGCCACATAAGCTCGCTATGGTGCTTTGTAGGCTGATGGTGGCGTGACCTGCAGCAGTATGGTAAAGGAAGCTGTGGCTTGGGCAGGCGGCCCTTTCCACACAAGCCCTTCTTGGGTAATGGCTCTTCACTCAGCCTGTGCTACTCGGGGCTTATCAAACTTCTCCTCCACCCTGAAGCACCTTCCCTTGTGGGTGGTAAAGAAATTGGATTTCTTATGAGAAAAATATTAGGCCTCCATGCGCCCAGAGGAGGAACCACTGTGCCCATGAGGGTTATTCATCCATAGATGAGCCTTAAGGACAAAGGGGTCTTTTGGAGACAGTGTGGGGTGGGGGGGCGATTTGCAGAAGGAGACTCTGGAGTTAGCCCAGAGTCCAGTGAGAGCTCATTAAATCCTTGTTGAGAGGAGCCTGGCAGTTGTTTGTGTGAAGAAAGGGACACAGAGCAGAAGCTGAGAGAGACTGTGAAGATGGAGCAGTGGCTATGGAGCATGGCAGGAGGAGAAGTTTAGTTATGCTAATTAATTAGCTAACTACAAGGGAATATGACATTCATTTGGTGGCTAACAGGTGTTCTTAGCAGAAAAAAAACTTGTGAACTCCTGCACCAGGGATTGACAAACTCTTGATAACCAACATGTTGAAAAGCAGAGATAGCAAACCTCATAAATATAAATGGATAATGTCTGTGTTTCTGCTGCCAAAATTTGCCACTTTGATGTCAAGTGACTCTTAGTGTTTGTGTGTGCATATTTGTGCTATTAGATTGTCTTCGGAGCAATTCTGAGTTTTAAGAACATGTTGGTGAAGTCAACAACCAAAAATTCCAGGAGCTCAGGTCCCACCCAGGTCTTGCTCAGGGAAGATGAGGACTTTCCTCCTGCCATTCACCGGGTGGCACTCGTGTCATTCTGCCTGGACACTTCCCTTTCTTCAGGAGAGCTGGGCTCCTGCCTGGCGCACACACGTGTGTGTGTGTGAGGGTGTGGGGGGCGGTGTAGGGGGTGGTGGTGGTGGGAGGGAGCAGAAGAAATTGTCTCTTCTGTGATGATCACCACCAGTCATTTGGAGGCTTTGAGCTGGGTCAAAGTGAAGCAAGAGTGACACCAAGTGCCAAAAGCTGGAGCTTGCTGTGGCATCAGTTGTTTTCTCCTCAAATTACAGGAGCTGAGAGAAAGGCTTTGTTCAGGTCCACAGCATTCTCCTCAATGAGAGCGTGACGAGAGCCTCAGGCCCGCTTCATGTCTGTGTTCCGCTCTGCTCATTTGGACAAAGGAACTGGCTCTCTGGGACTTAGATGCAGAACTGGGGCTTTGAATAGAGTTTTGAAATAAACATCAAGGTGAAATGTCTTGTTAGCTAGACAGTGATCCGGGGGCCATGGATCACTGCCAGCCCATGGCCTGTTAGGAACCCGGCTGCACAGCAGGAGGTGAGCAGCAGTGAGGGAAGCTTCATCTGTAGTTACAGCCGCTCCCCCATCGCTCACATTATGTCCTGAGCTCCGCCTCCTGTCAGATCAGCGGCAGCATTAGATTCTCATAGGAGCAGGAACCCGATTATGAACTGCACATGCGCATTCCCCCTTGCACACACACCCTCCTCCTGGTCCCTGCTGCCAAAAAGGTTGGGGACCGCTGCGCTAGAACATGATGCAGAGACCCAGGTTGCCATCTCTACCCTAAACTGGTCCCTCAGCTTCCTCTGGAACAGGGACCAGACCCTCTTTGCTGGTGAGAGAGCTCCCCGGTTACCAAGGAGGGTGGTGGGTCACCATTATATGCAGAGAACAAATAGGTTCCCTTTGTTCAAAAAAACACTGACCCACTTCTTTGTATTTGTTCTAGAGGCTGCTCTTGGCTCAGGGTCCCTATAGCCAGAAATCTACCCCGTTAAGCCATGGGTGGGGAACTAAGATGCATAGTCCTGTGGACTGGGTACTTTGGGGGGCAGAGAATTCTGTGAGCTGCTTAGAGAGGCTCACCCCTGGTGCAGGCTGGACCTACAGTTACAGCACCCCCTCAAACATCTCCCCAGAGGAGAAATATGGCCAAGTCAGTATCTACCTTCTGGCCAGTCCTTGTTTTTAGCATGGAGCCTACTTGGCTTCTTCCTTCATGGGAGATAAGGATGGAATAGATTTGTTTGTCCAGGTGCCACCAGTTCAATGACACAGGACTGTCTTCAGGGTGTAGTGTCAGATCCGGTCCCCCTGACGTCTATATTCCTGCTCTGGGTGTGCTGTAAACAGCAGGTTCATTCAAAACTGAGAGGTGTTGAGAAACTCCTTGGGCAGGAGATTTCAAAATGAGATTCATATTAGAAAAAACATAGTGGGGTGAGGTTATAAGGAATGAAGGAGACGAAAGAGCTGCCATCCTGGTACTTGGCTGGATAGCGGGGAAATACAGCAGAGCTTAGAAGAGCCTAGAATAGGAGGGAAGCAGCTGAGCTGGGCACAAGGCTCCTGTCCCCACAGCTAACTGGCCCCGGGAGGCATGCTGAGTCTCTGTTCACCAGGGAAGCCACACCTGCAGCGGGGCTCCATCTAGGGCATGTCAGCACCAGCCAAGTGTAGTTAAGTCAGGGCTCCCCCAGGAGAGGGAGAGATTTGGGGGGCCAGGGAGTAGGGTTGGCAGGAGTATTAGGAGAAAAACTTAGTTATAAAAAGAATTTAAAGATTTGTTGGGTAATCGAGGAAGGGACTAACTAGCAAGGAAACGAGGAATGAAAGTCAGGAAGCCAGAGCCTAGTGGCCCCGGCAGGAAGGGGCACGCTGAGCTGCTGACCAATGCTGTCCTGCCATCTGCACCCCCATCACACAGTACTCCTCTGTACTCTAGCTCAGGACACCCTGACATTGGGGGGCTCTGAGTGGTGGGTGCCTGTGACATGAAGAGCACAGTGCAAGATACTGGCTAGATCTAGAATCAGAGAGCCTACATGAGAAGAGGGAAACGGAGGGACAAGAAGAGCAGTTAAAATGATTCAAAGAAGGGGAACCCTGGATGACTCAGCTGGTTAAGCGCTCGCTTTGCACCAGCCCCAGCCTGTGTGGACCCATATGCTGAACTGGGGTGTTCTTCCCATGCAGGAGACCCCCAGTTGATTCTTACACCCCTGCCCACCTCCATTTGGCCCCTGGCTCGAGAGGGCATGTCTCCCATACAGGAGGACCCCAGCCCTGTTCCTGCCCTATGCAGCCCCTGCCCAACTGTGTGGAACCAAACCATGTCGAAACTGATGATGTACAACAATGGAGACTGCTCTGGGCCCTCCCTCCTTCTCTCTGTCTCTCTCTGTCTCTGTCTCTCTGTCTCTGTAAAAAACAGTAAAATAAATCTTTTAAAAAAATGACTTAAAGAAGAAAAGGGGGGAAAGCCGGGACGGCTCAGCGGGTTGAGCGCTCGCTTTGAGGCCACGAGGACCGGGGATCGAATCCCGGCTCCGGCCCAGGCAGGACCCACATGCTGAACTGGGGAGTTCCCACAGTTCGGTTCTCTAACTGTCTCTGTCTCTGTCTCTCTCTCTATCTGTCAAAAGTAAAATAGAAATAAATATGCACTGA
>PVKE010048716.1:0-11492 GCA_004027555.1 Craseonycteris thonglongyai | reverse complement strand
GTGGGCACCAGATATATCGGGTTGGAGGGGGACCTGATTCTGGGAGCTGGTCACATAATGCGATGCATGGGTGATGTGATGTGGAGTTGTCCATTGGGAAACTGTCTGATTGTTACCAACCAATGTCACCCCATTAAATTTAACAATAAAATATAAAATAAATAAATAAAAAAAGAAAGAAAGGTGTCCCTGGAGCACCTGCTTTAGAATCACCTGGGCTGTGTATTTAAAAAGGCAGACTAAGAATTTCTGACAGTGACACTTAAGAACAGGCACTCACTGCCTGCTATGGTCTGAGGACTACCAATTTAACTACAATTGATCCTTGAACAATGTGAAATTAGTGGTGCTGACCCCCGTGCAGTCAAAAATCTGAGTATAGGGAAGCCTGGATGGCTCAGTGAGTTAAGCACTCACTCTGCAGCCCCGGGGTCCCAGGATCGAAACCTGGCCATGCTAAGGTGACCAGATTTTAACATTGGTAAAGCGGGACACCATTGACCAGGGGGAAGGGGGTTCTTGATTAAAAATTTGGTCTATCTCCCGCCGTTCCCTAGCTTGTCGTGCATTCTCTCCAAAAATCGGGACTTTTTTAAAACACCGTGGGATGCGGGACAAGTTGTTAAAAATCGGGACTGTCACGCCAAAAGCGGGACGTCTGGTCACCTTAGCCATGGCCTATGCGGAACCATACGCTGAACTGGGGTGTGGCCCTCAGTTCGTTTCTTGCTGGGGCGAGTTTCCTGTGCATAAGGCCCCTGGTTTGGCCCCTGGCTTGAGGGGGTGTGCCTCCCATGCAAGGGCCCCTGGCCCAGTTCCTGCCCTGTGCAGCCCCCTACCCACCTGTGTGGAATGAAGTTATGTTGAAAACTGATGATGTGCAACTACGGAGACTGCTCTGGGCCCTCCCCCTTTTCTCTGTCTCTCTGTCTCTATCTCTCTGTCAAAACAATAAAATAAATCTTTAAAAAAGAAATCCAAGTATTACTTTTGAATCCTCAATAATGTAACTACTAATAGCCTACTGTTGACCGTAAGCCTCGCGGATAACATGAGCAGTCAATTAACACATATTTTGTGTATTACATGTATTATATACTGTGTTCTTCCAATAAAATAAGCTAGAGAAATGTTATTAAGAAAATCATAAGGAATAGAAAATACATTTACAGTACTGTATGTATTTATTGAGGAAAAAAAAACCCACATGTAATTGGACCTATAGATTCAAACCCCTATTGTTCCAGGGTCAACGCATCTTCTGACAGGTAACTTCTCGTACTCCCTAAGGAAAGACACAAAGCAATTGTAAATATGCTTGCTCCAATTCCTACAGTGCAGGAAGAGGCTGCCTGAGAGTGACCGTGTAAACTGTGGGTGAGACTCCAGGCAGCTCGCGGACATGAGACACAGAGGAGGAAGCTGGTGGGGCTTCGCTCTGCTCCTGTTCTGTTGAGCCCTGTGGGAGGATTGGCTGCAGCTCCGGCTCTTTAATAAGCTGGTCACATTTTAGCACTCACAATGACGTGGGAATTGGAGCTGGGTCAGCTCCAATCCACAAATTGCAAATAATTTGCCAAGGGAAATCCCGGTCCCTTCGGTTCTGCCCCAAATCTACATTTTCTTCTATTTAGAACCAGGAGACTCAGGCAGAATTTATTTTTAATGAAGGGGTCATGGGCTCCCGGGCCTTCCCTCAGTAAGAACTCCTTCTGTTTCTCCATGTCCATGGTAAGAGCAGCTTGGGAGCGGGGGTGTACCTCCACTCTAAGGTGACAGATAGACTGTGCCTGTGACTTCATACTAGATACAAGCAAGAGTCCATCTAGCATAAGCTAGAAAATCAGAACCAAGCCCCAGAGTTCCCATGTGACTTTGGGCAAGTCCTTTAACCTCTTCATGCCATAAAACAGGGACAAGAATACCTGCTTCGTTTGCCACATGAAGTCAAAAACAAATAGAAGAGAGCAAATAACGGGGTATCATAAGGACGAGGTGATTATGAATCATTAGACACTGCTTGTACAACTTTCAAAGAGAGAAAAAGACTAGCTAGTTCCTCCTCACCTCCTGATTCGCTTCCTTTCCTCTTTAATCCCATAGCCCCTGCTTCAGACCCTCAATGCCTCATGTCTAAATTGCTGCCGCACCCACTGGTGTGGCCACTCTGGCTCTCATCTCCTCCCACTCTAAGCCATTCCACTTACCCCTCTGTATTCATGAATCAGGATTGCTTTGTTGGCAAGTGGCAGCAGGAATCTAACTGAAACTGGCGAATAACCCAAGAGCTCAGAAATAGGTGCTGCTTCAGAATCAGCTGGGTCCAGATGCTCACATGAGGTCATCCCATCTCTCTCTCTCTCTCACCCCCTTGGCTCTGCTTTGCTTTTTGCTGGTTTCATTCTCAGACTCTTCCCCTGCAGCATCAGGGTAGTGTCAGCAGCTCCGAGCTTACATCTCACTAATTTTATTTAGCAATCAGAGAAGAGAGATCAGCAGCTCCAGCAAAAGTCTCTGGCTGTTTCTGTGAAACACTTCCTCACATTCGTATTGGCTGGATCTGGTTTACATGCCCACCCATCCTGGAACCTGGACAGGGAGGTAAGGACATTGTGCCGCATGGTAGAACTGCGGTTCTCAGGAAATTGAAGTGCTCTGGCTCATGGTGCTCTTATCAAACTATCAGACCCACACTCAATGGCTGGCTGTCGAGACCCACCCTACTAATCCTACCTTGTTTCTAAACTTTCTTCTGCTTCATTTTGCCTCCTGTGAATTTAACATTTACAGTCCTACTTCCGTGCCTTCGCTTATGATGTAAACCTTATGGCATGCCATTACTCAACTCTTCAAGTAAATAAATCTTGCTTACTTGTTAAGGCCCACTCTGAATTCCGTGTTGTCTATGAATGACTTCAGGGAATACGTGTACTTATCTCTTTCCTTTCTCAATTTCTATTGCCCTTGTCATCAGCCACGGACAGTTTAGTATTTGACTATGTTTGAGGTCCCTACCTTCATGGAGCTGGGGCTGTAGTGGAGGGAGTAGACACGTGAATTGTCAATTACCAGTCAGCGTGAGATGCTCTATAACTCAGGAAGCGGCAGGGAAAAGAGCAGAGGTGGATTACCTACCAGAAAAGGTGATGTTAAAGTTAATGGCTCATTATTTGAGAATCTTGTCTCACCATAATCTTCTGGGCAGGGGTCCCCAATCTTGTTGGCACCAGAGACTGATTTTGTGAAAGATAATTTTCCCATAGACTGGGGAGGGGTGGAGGATGCTTTGGGGATGATTCAAGCACCAGATGCAGCTTACTTGTCACTTAACACTCACAGGGTTTTGATATGAATCTGCAAGCAACTGATATATTATAGTCTTTTTATAGTCAAACCTCTCTGCTAATGTTAATCTGTATTTGCAGCTGCTCCTCAGTGCTAGCCTCACCACCTCAGCTCCACCTCAGATCATCAGGCATTAGATTCTCATAAGGAGCACACAACCTAGATGCCTCTCATGCACAGTGCACAACAGGGTTCCCACTCCTATGAGAATCTAATACCCCACTAATCTGACAGGAGGTGGAGCTCAAGTGGTAATGTGAGTGATGGGAAGCAGCTGTATATATAGATAAAGCTTCACTCACTTGCCCACTGCTTACCTCCTGTTGTACGGCCTGGTTCCTAATAGGCTACGGGCCAGTAGTGGTCCATGGCTTGAGGGGTGGGGACACCTGTTCTAGGAAGTAGAGAACACCAGTTGGACAGGCCTCTTCTTCTTCCTTGGTGCCTAGTAATTGGGATCACAGTAAATACTCAACAGTGATTATTGATAGACTGAGCACAGGACAAATGCCTGCAGAGAAATGGAACAAGGCAGAGACATAGCTAGTAAAAGCTGGTCTTGTGAGCTTGCCAAAGGCAGCTAAGAATGAAGCTCTAGACCCCCACACAATGGTCAGCAGTTGGTTCTGGGCACAGAAAGATGAACCAAGCTGCAGGGAGCTTGTGGCCTCTCCTCCCTCAGCCACAACCAGTTTGTGTCCCCACAACTTCATTCTCTTTAGCAAGCAACCCCTGGACCTCACTGATACCACTACTCTCCAACCTGGAAGTGAGATTTGGTGGTCCCCTCTGCTCCCAGAGCCCAGATAAAATACACCACTGGCCACGTTGCCTTAATTTTAGCCTCAGGAGAAGAGTCCTTCCCACTGTGCACTGAGAACCCTATCTCTAATTGCCCTCCTGTGTCTACGTGTGGGTATTTAAATTTAAATACAGCTTGAGTTGAATAAATTAAAAACTCAGTTGCTCAGCCACACTACCCATATTTCAAGTACTCAATAACCACATGGAGCTAGTAGCTACTGTATTGGATAGAGATGGAGACCATTCCTATTACTGCAGGAAGTTCTACTGGACATCCCTGCTCTAGAGCAATGGTTAGCAACCTTTTCTCCACACCATACAATTCACTAAATATGCCTTCTTCTTGTGCCCAAATTTCAACAACATATACGTGCAAAGGGAGAAAGTAAAAGTGCTATAATAATTCATAATCACAACAATTGGCCAGAGGTCATGGTAAATCATACAGGGTATGAAGAAAGAGACAGGCCATGGGTTATGTATCATTCCACAAATTTACCCCTGTCTCTCAAGAAAGTGCAATGATAATAATCATAGTGATAATAATAACAGCAGTTACTGTAAATTGAACACATATTAAGTACTTAACTATGTGGCAGGCACAATGCCAAACAATTTTTTGGGGGATAAACATTGTTTATTTATTAGTGTTTACACCACAGCTGTGGTTATACATCTTCCTTGATAAAAGATGACCTGAAGAATCAAACATTTTATATATATCATTTCAGTTAACTCCCACAACTCTGTAACATGGATATTATTTATCTCCCATGGCAGATACTTTCTGTGCCTCATGTCACATCCTGTGACCCAATTCTGATTTCAGCCACAGCTGCAGTGGAGACTTCTGTGCAAGTTTATTCTTCCCCGGGGGGGGGCGGGAATTAGTGCCTCCTAGGGCAATCCTCAACCAGTGAGGGACACATGTCTCAGGGACCCACCCTTCAGAGGGTAATTCTGGAATGTATTTTGTGCAATTTCACAGAGGGGCTCTGGCACAATTTAGCCTCAATTGTCCAGAATAGTAGCCAGCCCCAAAACATAACATGATTGGCCTTTCTTCTTTATATGTCTTCCTCAATAAATGGCCTGCATCCAAGTCCTTGACTCGGGTTCTGCTTTGGGGGAGATTCAAGCTAATTCAACCCCATTTTGCCAATGAAGAATTTGAGATTTAAATAGGTTGACATTTCCCCAAGTTCCCATTGCTATGAAGTGAGAAATCAAGGATATGAAACTAGATCTGTCTTGATTCCAAAGATTTAACTCAACTACTATTTTATAGTGCAAACTGGAATGCAAATATGTAAGAGGGGGTTATGAAAGTTCTGAAGCTGTCCTTATTTATGGAATAAGCAGATTGTTAACCTCAAACCTCTGCATTGCTTCTCTAGCATGAAGAAAACAGTGAACTCTTATCAGTTCTTACCTTTTCCTCACCTTGGTCATTTACTACCTAGAGAGGGTTCACTTTGCACAGAGAATATTGCCTGCTGTCAAGAAAAATCAAAACGGATGATTTTAATAGAGAGAGTCTAGGATGTTTATTTTTCTTAGGACTTTCAGGAGGGGAAAACCTTCCCTTTTCAGCTACTGTTCTAACAATTGCTTCCTTGTAACCTCAGAGCCCAGGGGCCCTCCAAGGGGTCAGAAGCCAGGTCTGAGCCGCAGTGGAGGCTTCCAAGGGCTTCATTTGAGAAAAGGATCAGGAAGAATCTCAGGACAAAGGCCCTTGCCAGTGCTCTTCAAGGTTTCACCCAGAGCTTCTCTGGGGAAAGATAAGAATGCTCATTTTCCTCCCCCAACCCCTCCCCATTTCCTGTCCTTACTTCAGCAATACACAATATCCCACTGGAGCCTGTTAACACAGATCCCAGCCCAGACCAACAGATGCTGTTGTACTTTTACGTGTATACTCATGCGTAAAAGCTTACTTACTCTTCCAGGAGGCTTGCATAAACACAGCCACTCTGAGAAAAAGGTCAGCATGATGTACCTGCACATCCCATCATCAAAATCACTACTCCCATCTGTGGTTTATCTTGGTTTACTTTATAACAGCAGTTCTCAAAGAGTGTTCCAGGAACTCTTGAGGTTTCCTGAGGTCCTTTTGGGAGAACTGCTAGGTCAAAACGATTTTCCTACTAATACTATGATGGTATTTGCCTTTTCTCCTCTCATTCTCTGATGAGTGTATAGTGTAGCTCTTAGGGGCTACAGGATATTGATGTCACAACAGATGAATGCAAACATGCACATGAGAATCCATCAGTCTTCTCTTAAGCCAATTATTAAAAAGGTTTGCAATGCCACTCTTCTCACTATATTTGTTTGGTTTGGGAAATTAGTTATTTTTTATAAAAGTATGTTATTTATGTAATGGATTGTTGTGGTTATCAATGAATTTAAAAATTCATATTTTAAAAATTAGTTTAATTTCTAATATGGTAAATAATAGATGTAATCTACATAAACCAAAACACTTCATAAATAATTTAAGGAGGTTCTCAATCATTTTAAAAGTGGACAAGGTTCCTTAGACCATAAAGTTTGAGAACTGCTGCCTTATAGACTGTTTTCTAGTTCAATCTCCGATTTTGTAGTAGGGAAAATGTGATTTATCATTCAGAATCTTATAGCTCTTATAGAAGTAGGAGATGAGATAAGATGATTCTAAAAAGCAAGATAGAAGTGTTTTAGGATGCTGTTCAAATGTTTTCTAGGAAAACATTCCTGAATTCAATTTTATAATTAAACAGTGTGTTAAGAGGGAATTTTCCACAAAAAAGATAAGATCATGATTCTCACATAGGTACAAAATGAACATGTCAAACATTTTATTTAACTCAATAAAGAAACCAGGCAAATGTTACAACTGGTTCAAAGCAAAAGTCAAACAGCAGAGACAATTATAAATCAGGAATAGTGGAGTGAATTTGCAAATGGATGAAAAACTAACTTCTGTTACAAAGGAGCAGAGAAGTCAACGGAAGCTCCACTGGACTGAACTTAGCTGCATGGCTAAAGCAAGCACTATTTCACAGTGCTATCTACAACTCACAGAGTTGCAAAACAGCTCAAAGGCAAGGAAAGGCGCAGAACCCCTATGGAATCCAAGTCAGATAACTTGGAAGAATGTGCTCTGAGCAATACATACTTTCACTTGAAGCACAAGTTTTTCCCTACAATTGAGGTTCCCCTGACCTTAGGTGCCAGGCACCAATCTAAGCTAAGTGAGTCAGAAAAAGCTAAGCTAAGTGAGATCCCTGCTCTCACAAATATTACAATCCATTCCTATTACTATATATCGTAGACAGAATGTTTATGTTCCCCAGCTGTTATATTTTGAAATCCTAACCCCCAATGTGATAATATTTAGAGGTAGAGCTTTTGGGAGGTGATTAGGTCATGAAGGTGGTGAGGCCCACATGAATGGAATGAATGCCCTTATAAAAGAGACCCCAGAAAAATCCTTCATCCTTTCCACCATGTGAGGAAACAGTGAAAAGACAGCCATTTATGGACCAGAAAGCAGCCCCTCCAGACAACACATATGTCGGCCCCTTGATCTTGGACTTCCCAGCAACCTTCAGAAGAGTGAAAAATAAGTTTCTTCTGTTTATAATTCACCCAGTCTGTGATATTCTGTTACAGCAGCCCAAATGGACTAAGATACCATATAACCCATTACTAAAGCTGAAGTGTACCCTGGTTCTCATACATAGATAATGAGGCATTTCTTAGCATTCATCTCCTTCTGGGTAATAAAGCTGCCGTCTATTTAGTGCCTACTATGTTTCAAGTTCTTGACATCCTCATCAGATAGATAATATTATCTCCTCAGTTTACAGATGAGGAAAAAGCATCAGGAGAAGTTAAGTCACATGCATGTCCAGGATCACAATCAGTAAGGCTCACTTTGGGTTCAAACCCTGGTGTATCTTGTCCTACGTCCAGTCTCTCCCCAAATTCAGTACTGATCCAGCAGAGCCTTTCTGGCAAAACATTCATTTTGCAGTCAATGTTCACACCAGAAAAAGCATTAGTCATGTTGACCCTTGAGAATCATGTGTTTTTGTTAACCTCTGAGCTCAGTGCAGAATTTTCAACAGTTCTCTGCACAGTGATAGACCTAGTAGCACCTCAGAGACATATTTTTGTTCCTTCATCTTTCTTGAACAGGAGTTGGCAGGCCATGGGCCAAATCCAACTGGTTTTGTATAGCCTACAAGCTAAAAATGATTTTTGTACTTTTAAATGATTGAAAAAAAATCACAAAAAGAATGATATTTTGTGACCTGTGAAAATTATTTGAAATTCAAAGTTCAGGATTCATAAATGAAGTTTCATTAGCGCACAGTCACACCTATTAGTTTTGTATTTTCTGTGACTGATTTCACCCTAAATGGGCAGTGAGAAGTTGTGACAGAAACTGTATGGCCTGCAAAAGTGAAAATACCTATTATTACCAGAAAAATAATTGCCAATTCCTGGCTTACGGTGACTTTCTGTATGACTGTTGAGAATAATTCTCAGGAACCCCAGAGTATTTCTGAAGGATTTCATTGTGGCATGACTTTTATGTGTCAGGCGTCAGAATTATACGTGGGGAAATTCTGTTATTGCAGGAGTCTTGGTAAGAAAGCAAAATCCCTCTAGAGGATTTAAATCTTCCTCCGAGCACTACTTTGAGAAGGTTTTCTTCTGGGTTTCCCACTGTTGTCACCTCTATTACTCTGTGGCTGTTCTGGTTTATGTTCTATGGAAGCTCCACTTGCATTTACCATTAATTACATAATGAAAATTAAGTGGTGTCTCCTGAGTCGGAATTTTCCCCATCCCTGGCAGAAAGGAAGCTTCCAAATAGTAATTCTTCTCAAGAGCACCCTCTGCTGGTCAGTTCTCAGAAGGCACGACGTCGGCGCGTTCACATCTGATGGCTTTGCCGCCAGGAAGACGTCAAAGGCCGATTTTGATCTAGAGACAAGTATCATCTCCATTCTGGTAAAGTTTTTTCACAGTACATGAGTATCCACATCTGAAAATACAGAACTTCTGCGTTGTCGAACTCGGTAAAAAAACAAAACTCCCTTTGAATGCAAACTAACAATCCCCCTAGTTAAGCAGGTCAGGTCTGGAGAACACAAAGCACAGCATGCTGGCTCCTCAAACCACCTGTTACTAAGGCAAAGCTGGGTTTATTGCTGACGACCATAAGGAAGTCTGGGAGTGTCTCCATAGAGGGAGGGCTGAGTCTGAGGCCTGGTTTAAGATCTTTTAATGTTGGGAGATGGATTAGAAATAGATAAGGATTATGGTATAAACTGGCATGTCCAACCTGTCACTTAGGATGGCTTTGAATGAGGCCCAACACAAATTCTTAAAACTTTATGAGATATTTTTGCCATTAAAAAAAAAACTCATCAGCTATTGTTAGTGTTAGTGTATTTTATGTGTAACCTAAGACAATTCTTCCAATGTGGCCCAGGGAAGTCAAAAGGTTGGACACCCCTGGTATAACCATGTAGTATTGGCCGACACAAGTAGGCGAGTCTAGGAATATAAGCTGTCAGCTGATAACTTGATGAGACTTTCTAGAAATTTCTACAATGGAACAAAGATTTGCAACTTTGCTTTTCCAGAGTAGCAGTCTCTGATCCAGTGAAGTTATGTTGATGAAGGTGATAGACTAGTATGGATATGTTAACATGGACAGTGAGCTGTGGAGTTTTGGGGAGAGATGGTTTTGATTCTCAGCTTCTTAAACTGGTTACTGTGGTCTAAGAGGCCCAGTATGGACAAGCTGTGGGCAGAGCCAGTGCCCTGGTGACTTGAGACAAAATATTGGGTCTGCTCCAGGCTTCCAGATTTGTTAGGAGTGAATGGAACTGTGCTTACAACTGTCATGATTGGATATGGGGTGTCTGCTGCTACCAGGTAGTCTGTGAAGAAAACCAGAATACATCCCTCCAAATTTTTATGCCTCTTTAACATAAAAATTACTTTGAGCTGAAGGCAATTAAGAAGCAATAAATTCAACAAAAGCTCATTTATTTCTGCCTAAGGGCAGAAAATAAATTCTCATTTTATAGGAGGCAGACTCTTACCAGCCCAGAGAGGGCACCAGAGGATTCTTCAAACAAACCTTGTTCTGGGAAGATGAAGATTGCAGCCCTAGTTGGACTACTCTAGCTCAGACCCACTGTCTTGTCAACTCTAAACAAATTTTTTTTTTTCTTAAAAGACATAGGCATACCTCATTTTATTGCTTTTTGCTTTAATGTGCTTCACAAGTGTTATCTTTTTTACAAATTGGAGGCAAGACATTCCATCAGCAAAATGATTATGAATCATTCTATTGGGATATTTCATTATAGTGGTGAGGAACGGAACCTGCAATATTTCCAAGCTATGCCTGCCAAAGCTTCCTGCCCTGGTCACTTCTCTGAGTCTTCCTTCTCTTCTGAAGATTCTCTTGTATCTGTAAAAATTCTATAAAATGTATATGCTTTTCTCCTCTTCATC
The DNA here is from genome assembly GCA_004027555.1 of Craseonycteris thonglongyai. NCBI lineage: Eukaryota > Metazoa > Chordata > Mammalia > Chiroptera > Craseonycteridae > Craseonycteris > Craseonycteris thonglongyai. Next base: position 815 of record PVKE010048716.1, on the reverse strand, counting down.
TGTCTTTCTAAGTTTAATTTTCACACTCGGCCAGAGACCCAAAGAGGTTCAAGGAAAGCATTTTCCTTTCATTAGACCTGCTAAGAAAAGGCTTGATCTGCAGAGGCAGCTACCATGCTGGTTCGACATGAGTATCTGCATTGGGCCCTAAGGGGGCCACAGTGAATGAGAGACCACCCCCACCTCTTCCTAGGAGGATGAGTTGAAGTTAGAACTGGGATTCAAGGGCTGCTGGGGACTCAGCAAACTGGGACATGGAGGGTGGTCAGGCGGCCTCCCAGGCCCAGAGGCCGGAAAGCCCCAGTACTTTCTGGGGATGGCAAGTGGGTCTGTATGGCTGGAGTGCAGTGTGCTTTGGGAAAGGAAGTTAGGGGCCCGGCGTTCAAGGGTTTGTTTGCAAAGGGGTTGAACTTCATCCTGGAAGTGGAAGGGAGCCCCGGAAAAGGTTTTAGCAGCAAAGTGCTGAATGTGCTAAGCAATAAGAAATGATAAATTACAGTCATTTCTGGCAACATGGATGGACCTAGAGACCATCTTATTAAGCGAAATAAGTCAGACTGAAAGAGTCAGGAAACATATGACCTCACTTATAGGTGGAATATAAAACTGAAAGTAAAGACACAGAGACCTATGGACACACTCAATAGCTTGGTGATTGCTTGAGGGAAGGGGAGGAGTGGGGAAGGAGAGAGGGAGGGGAGGTGGGAGAGGGCACCAGCATTATGGACACACTCAATGGTTTGGTGTTTACCTGGAGAGGAGGGGGGAGGGGGGGAGAGTTGGGGGGGAGGGGGGAGTGGGTACTAGATATAAGG
>PVKE010048715.1:0-11492 GCA_004027555.1 Craseonycteris thonglongyai | reverse complement strand
GCCATGAGGACCGAGGATCGAATCCCGGCTCCGGCCCAGGCAGGACCCACGTGCTGAACTGGGGAGTTCCCACAGTTCGGTTCTCTAACTGTCTCTGTCTCTGTCTCTCTCTCTGTCAAAAAGTAAAATAGAAATAACTATGCACTGAAGACAAAAAGATAATTTCTCTCTATAAATGTGAAAAGATAAAAAAAAAAAAGATTTTCTACATCAGCCAGAACTCATAGTTGCATGTGTCAGAAACTCAAATTGATTTAAGCACAAAAGGAACTGGATTGGCCTCCTTCACAAAAAAGTTTGGGGTTTGTGCTGAATGAAAGCACATTGGAAGCTAGGTGTTCAAGGATTTTTCTCTTTGACCTCTGCATTCCTTTGTATCGGTGCGTTCTTAGGCAGCTGCTTCCCAAGAGAGGGAAAGCTGGCTACCAGCAGCTCCCGGCTCCTGTCCTCGTTTAAGAGAAGCCCTTATGCTGCTCCTTAGGGTGTCCTAACTCCGGTCATGTGCCCATCCTGATCCAATTGCCAGGAAAGGACCGTTCCCCCTGAGTGTTCCACTGGGAGAGCCCCCTGAGTCAGGGTGGATGCCGTTTGAACCACCTGGACTGGGCATGTTTAGAGGCTGGGGACAATAAGAGTGCTGTAAGGACAAGGAGAAGAAATGGACGTCAGGCAGGTGAACCTACCAGGTGTTCCTGATGTTTGCTCTGGGTCACCACTCCCAGGCCTGGGCCCCAAAGCCTTGTGTAAGCCTTGCCGGCCCCTGCTGCCTAAGAGCTGTATGTCACATTGCTCCAAACTGGCAGGGGCAGCTTCCCCTGTTTGCAGAATGCTCCCATTCTAGCTGGTCCCTGCAGGTCACCCTGCTGGAGCCCACCCACCTCGTGCAGGTGTGCTAGAGAGGAGGCGGCTGGGGACAAGAGCCTCACTGACTAGAGTTCTTATCTCCATCTCTTTGGGCCCCAGTGTCTCATCTGGAAAATGGGGTAATGTCACAAACCTTGCAGGGTGGCTGACAGGATTAGAGAACGCTCACACCAAGCAGTTCCAGTGTCTGCGAAGTCAGGCCCTGCTTGTGGAAACTATCAGGAACCAAGGCCAATGACTCTGGAGACCAGGCTTTAGGGTTTAGGCTGTAGATTCATCCCTGATGGTGATCCCTCAGTGAGCTGGTTACAGCGGTGACCCTGGTTAGGTTTTTAAGAGGAGTGCTACCAGTGAGTGACCAGCTGCTCTGTGTCCATCCCAGCTCACCTGGCTTCTGGCTGAGTGCACAATCCCAAAGTTCCAGGACCAGCTGGTGCCATTGTCAGGAAACAGACAATGCTCTCAAAGTAGGGTCCAGCAAGAAGTTAATACAGGAGCCATTCATGGTGCCATGGGAGGGTGTAGGGCCGCCTCCAGGGATGGTGTGGACCCCTGGAGCAAATAGCAGAGAGGTGTCCTCACCATTCCTAGGCCTGAAGAGGTGAGGGGAGAGGGTGGTAATTGGAGCCAAGAACGAGAGGGCTGTATGGAGGTCTGCCCTGCCCCCAACCCCCCACAGTGCCTGGACCTGCGGGTGAGGGATGCAGCCAGCCTGTGAGCCTGTGGGGACCAGTGAGAGAGGAAACTGGGGGGAGGGGGAGACAAATACCCCAACCTTTCTTGTCTCTTCCTGTAATCTCCTGATCCTATTTCCCACTGTTCCCATTGGCCAGGGGGCAAGTCAGGACTAGAGCCGCAGGTACAGGAGGGTGGTGGGCGAGTGGCGGAAGGCGCTCAGCGGACATACTGGCATGTGGTCCTGTGTCTGCCTGAGCTTATTGGAGATGGGAGCATAAACGCGGCATAGAGGAAAGACTGCTAGGGTGCTGGCTTGGTACACTGTCAGTGCAGAGCGCTGGCTTTAGGCTGAGGGAGGGCTCTGGGTGGGAGAGGCGAGGGGAACACACTCAGGTCCCAAATAAACCAAAGTTTAAAAAGTGGGGTCCCTGTGAGAGAACAGATTCTGCCTTTGGAGATGGTGCGATTCAAATTGAGGGATGGGGCATCTGCCTGCAGTTCTGAGTGGCCTTTAAAGATACGGGCTGCCTGAGTTCAAATTCTAACTCTACCAGGTGCACACACTTAGGAGAGTTACTTAGACTCCCTTCATCTGTAAAATGGGTACCACACTTTTCCCACTTCAATGGGCTAGTGGTACAGATGAAATGAATTCAAACACTCAAAGCTCTTAGAATCTAGTACATAGTAAGTGCTCAGTACTTAGTAATACTTAATAGCGATTATTGTTATCATTAACGGCAAGAGCACTGAACAGTCTTCAGACATATACCAGTACTCGTTTTTCCAGGACTTGTCCTGTGACCTTGGTCAAGTCGCTTGCCCTCTTTGGCTTTGGTTTTCTCGTCTCTAAAATTGAAGGGTTGGATCCAAAACGTCTGAAGACACATTTTGGCTAGAAAATGGTAAGTTCTGCCAGTCCTGAGTCCATCACAGATTTTGCAAAGGCCCCTGAAGAGGAAATGTGTGTGCAGAGCTTCTGGCTCCAGCAAAGGAGAGCTCAGGTTACTCCCCTCAGCACCAGCTGGAGGAGCTCCCAGTTAGACCTGCAGGCTCCTCTCCTGCTGGTGTCTCAGGGCTAATCTCTTTTTGATGACCTTCACCTGCAGTGGGTCTCCTAGAAGCTGCCAAGGGAAGGGGCCAGTCCCTTGCTGCTAGTCCTTGGGGCTAATCTCTCACCTCTGAGGTCCCCACGCCTGGCTTGGGAGGCTATTACACCATCCTTGGCTGGTTAGGATGGCCCAAGGTCACTTAATGTTCTGAAATCCCACTTTGGGGTTTCAACTGCCAACATGATCTCAAATGGCCCAGTCAGGAAATTTGCCTTCCAATTCTCTTTTCCTGCTTCCTTTTGGTGTTTCTTCTATTCCTTTCTCTCAATAAAACGTAAGCCCCTTAGCACAGCCATGGGGGTTGGCTCCGAGCTGTTTCTCGGCTCTCCCTGCTGCCACGGCAGTCCTCGCTCTCCGAGTTCCAGTCCCTCTGGGGGCCTCAGTTCCTTGATTATGCCAAGCTTTTTACATGCCAGGGACTTGGCACATGCTGCACCCCCTGCCTGGAATACCTCTCCATCCTTTTTCTTATTAGCTAAGTCCTACTCACCCTTTGGATCTCTGCCTAAAGCTCATTTCCTCGTTGAAGCTTCCCCCGACACCAGGGTTACCAGTGTTTATAGGTTTTGAACATGTTGTCAACATTTATTTTCCCAACAGGGCTGTGAGGGCAGGGCTGTTTCTGCCCAATTCACGCTGGACGCCCTGTGCCTAGGACAGAGCCTGGCCCTCAGTTACTATCTGTAATTAATAGATCCGCCTCCATTCGTGGCTTCTTCTCTTCTTCCTCTTTCTTCTTTTAAAAAGGTAAACCTGACGGTGTCAGTCAACTACTACAGATTGTCTGACTTTCCTGACTTCTTGGATAAGGTGACCAGACGTCCCGTTTTTGGCTGGACAGTCCCGATTTTTAACAAATTGTCCCGCATCCCACGGTGTTTTAAAAAAGTCCTGATTTTTGGAAAGAATGCACGACAAGCTAGGGAACAGCGGGAGATAGATCAAATTTTTAATCAAGAACCCTCTCCCCCCCAGTCAATGGTGTCCCACTTTACCAATGTTAAAATCTGGTCACCTTATCTTGGATAAAGTTTGATTTACAAGGCTCCTCAGGCCTGCTTCTTGCCCTCTTCCCAATGCTGTCCTCAGAAGAACTTTCTTCTCCACCTGTGCCCACCCACATGGTTTCCCCAATGTATTCTGCTCATTTCCATCTGGAGGCCTTGGCATAGGCTGTTCACTCTGCCAGCACTACCCCCCCTGACTGGCACTTGGCAACTAGCTCTTTTGGTTCACAGCTCAAGGGTCCCTTCTCTTGAATATTTGCCCTTGACCTCCTGGATTGTCAGTTGCCTCGTCCCTCTCCCACAGTCCCCTGTGCCCCTCTCCTCATGATTCTGGCCGTGCTGGGTTGCTTTGATTTCTTTACTTGTCTATTTTCCTCACTATAGTTGGAAGGGCTTCACTGGATCATGCCTCTTACTTCAGAAACCCTGGTCCTTGGATCTGTGGCCTTGGACACAGTGTATATTCAGGAAAGGTTTACTGAATAATGAGTTTTGTTAATGATCTTAGTTTAACCAGGTTGTGTCTGACTTTGTTTTGAGACAATATATCATTTGCCACCTGGACATTGTTGAGTGCATACCTAACAGTTATTCTGTATTCCACCCTTGCTCATAACCCTCCAATTTTGGGGTATCATGTGCTTAGGGGAGATGGCTCTATCCTCAGGCCCAGGAGGATGAGTCATGATTGGTTTAAGCCACCCATGGAGGTTTCAAACTTGTTATCAAAGACTGATTTGGGTATGGACGTATAAACCAAAATCATATGACCAATAGGACCGGAGAGGAAACTGATGTGGGTTTCTGGGAAAGAATTTCATCACTACAGGAGAGATTCACAGGGAAAATTGTCCTCTTTTCTGGAGAATGTGTCCTTAAGTGACTCCTGCTGCAGCCATCTGGGGACGATGAGGAGAGACAACAATGTGCTAAGAATGTAAAGCACAAGGAGAGCAGGTACCTGAGCCTGGACAACATTCCCATCCTGGAATCAACCAAACATCGAATTTCCCCTTATTTCCAGACCTCTGCTATGTGGGTAATAAACCCTTTATTGTTTAAGATGCCATATTTTAAATCAAGTCTTTTAACTGAACACATTTTATTAATAACTGATTTACTGCCTATGTGTTCTTGGGCAAGTCACTTATTCTTACCAAGCTTTAGTTTCTTTATGTGTAAAAAGAGATGCCAGTCCTTCCGCACACCTATGCCGATGATTTTATATAATAAAAGAAGTGACTTTACCTGGAATGAGTCCAGAGCTGCATAAATGGAAGAGGGGTTGGTGTTGGCCTCCCATTAGGGGACTGAATGGAATAAAAACATTGGAGATGGCTTGTTCTTTCTCTCCTCTTCTTCCTTTATTTTTTGACCAGGTAATGGGGTTAAACATCAGAAAGGGTAGGAGAATCCATGAGGCAGGGTTTGGTTCACTTGGGGGAGAAGCTGCCTTCTCATAAAGCTGCAAAATCCTGAAGCAAACAGGAGAGATTTAACTCTACTCCATGTTATAACGTCTTCATTAGATGGATCTGGTCACATAAACTACTTTTTATTCACCAGAAATAAGCTTTTAAAGGAATGGAAAAAACCCCACAGAATGACAGAAGGTGAAAATTTCCCATCCACCTCTTTCTCCCATCTGCTCACGGGTGGCACTCCCAATAAGCAGCTGCTAATGCTTGTTTCCTGTTTTTCTGCTTAGAGATGCTTTATGTACATATAAGCATGGAGTATACAAACACTGAGTATTATCCACTCTCCCCCCACCCCCATTTTTTAGTTAAAGAGCACAGTTCATCATTGTCCTGCCTTTTAGTTTTTTGACTCTGCAGTATAGCTTGAGATTTTTCCATAATAGCACATAGTATTCTTTTTCTTTTATTATTATTTTTCTTTTATAGCATCATAATATCTCATTGTAGGATGGATCAATATTTTTTACTCAGTTTCTCATTGATTTTCCTTTGGATTGTTTCTAATCTTTTATGATGGTAAACACTGTTTTAATGAATAACCTCATGATAAGTCTGGTTTAACGGCAGGCAAAAATTTTAGCAGTGCAATTGCTGGGACAAAGGATCTATGCATTTGTAGTATTCTAAAAGGTAGCCCACTTGAATCTTAATTACTGAACCAGGCCGGAAAGACTTCATATTCCCTCTCTATGCCACCCACACCTCTTCCAAATATCATTTGGGCCAACCTGCCTGCCTTTCTTTGCCCCACAAGCATTTATTGTGCACACAGAATGGATATTCTTGCGGAGTGGCTCTTTCCTGAATGAATGAGCTAGATGGGAGCACAACAACCCTACTAGACAGGAGATGGGTGGGACACGAGCAGGCGGGTTGCTCGGGAAGCTGACTCTGAGACAGAGAATGGTGAGCAGGCTGCTTTGGAGGGAGTGCTCGTGGGACCAGCACCTGTGAAGAAGGAGAGGAAGCAGGAGGGGCTAAGGGAAAAGTTGAGCTGTGATGTGGCCTCATCTAAGACCTCAGCTGCCTCCATGGGTCACTCTGGAATGTGAATGGTCTTTCAGTTGATTCAAGTTGGGGGTGAGGGGACTGGACTTTATACCCCTGTGTTGCTTGGACCTTGACTGTGAGCACGAACTTGAGAGAGGCTGTTTATTTCAGCCAAGGCCATTCCCAAAGAGAGCTGACAGCTGTGGGCTGTCTCGAGGAGTCCTCTCAGCCACTGGGGGCACTAAGTTCTTCATTCCTTGAAGGTCTCCTGGGAGTATATTATAGCATCCACCATGGTAACTCAGGCACAGAGAGGTCAAATAATTGCCCCAAAGTCACACAGCTTTGAAGGAGATTGGAACTCATGCTATACTGCTTCCCAGGGAATCCTTTAAGTGTTTAAAATACCACCTGGCATTAAATAATAAGTGCTTAATAAATGCTAGCTGTTCTTATTATTTTACAGGTGAGAAAGCTAGATATTGGTAAAGTTAAATTGTGTTACCACAGTCACATAGGGGGTAGAAGTTGGGTTTTTAACCCCATTCATTCACTAGAGAATTAATATTAGCTTCATTAGAGCAAAGACCTGTTATCAACAGGGCCTATGATGCCTAGCACATAGTAGTTGCTCAGTAAAAATTTGTGGTGTTAATTACTTAGTTAAAATATTTCTGGAGCTTGAGTGTGACTTCCCAGGCCTGTGTTTCCTCCAGTGGCTGACACTGTCTCTCTGGTCTAAGCTCCTTCAGATGAGGAAACTGAGGCTTAGAGAGGAGAAAGGACTTGACTAAGGTCTCAGAGCCTCTCGATGCCTGGTCAGGACTCTTACGTAGGCATCTGGACTTGTAGGCCTGTGCTCTTTCTATTTTACTGTGCACACCTGTAAGCCAATCACCTGTAGATCTTGTCCAGATGCAGATTTGGATTCGGAAGGTCTGGGGGAGCTGAGCTTCTGCATTTCTAATGAGCAAGGCTGCTGGTATACGGCCCACCTTATGGTGCAAGGCTGTCGGGGACCCCAGACTTTGAGAGCAGGAGATCCCCGAGAGCCAAAGCAGGTCGGTGCCATGATTCATGTCGAAAGGCTGGGGCCTGTTCCTCTTCCTGCCACACGTAATCCAGGTGCTGTCAACAGACCACTGGAACACCTGGCGGTGGGGTCACAAATTCACCCAGGCGCCCAGCTGCTCCTGACAAGCGTCCCCACTCCATCAGTCATCTGACAGAACTGGCTAGACCGCCCGGTGTGGGGTGTGGAGCTGCTGAGCCCAGTGCTCCCAGCGAGGGCGCCTGCAACCTCTGCCGCTCAGGTGGGCCAGAGCCAAGCCTGGGTTTGAAATGGGGAGCTGCTACTTTCTCGCCAGGAGGGCTGGGGGAGCTGCTTTCTCTCTCTGTGCCTCCATTTCCTCACATGTAAAAGGGGTAATACCACTTGGCTCCTCGCAGGTAGTTGTAAGGTTCCAAGGACACACATGCATTCCAAGTCCTCAGCTGGCATTTAGCAAATGCTGGATGAATGCTTATTTTCCTTAGTTTTTATTTCTATGGGAGCCCAGGGAATTTCTGGTGATGAGGGCAGGAGGAGTGAAGCATTGCTCAGCTTCCTGCACTGGGGGCCAGCCGGCTGGGGTCCTTGTGGGAGGGATCCCGCACCCTAAATCTGAGTATCATCCTGGCCCCCGCACTTTCTTTTACCCCCCATATTTGATCAATACCAAACCCCCTTTTTCCTAACATCTGAGTCTCTTTCAGTTCTGTCCACATCTTTCAACTCCAATGCCTAAGGAAATGAACTGCGCTTGGTGACTTATCAGTAATTTATTTAACCTTTGCAAGGCCTCTGTAAGACTTGTGAGAGAAGTCTTATTATTAATATACCCATTTTACAGCTGGAAAAAAATCTAGGCACACAGAAGTCAAGTGGCTTCTCCAGCTTGTCAATGGTTAAGTCAGGATGAAACCCTGGTCTGTTGGATATTGGAGACCGTGCTTTAGCCTGTACGTATCAGTCCTAGTATCCTCAGCTATCAAAGGAGGGATCTTTACATTATTACATTTTTGTCTTGATCCTGCCTATGCCAGATGTGGCCCTCTGTCCAGGCATTGGGCTACTCCCTTTCCCTCCGAGCTCCATGTTCCACAGCTTTCAGTGCAAGGCCTGGTTTGCCCCAGGGTCCCCATCGTCAAGCACATCTTTGAATCAAACGTGACAGTTTCATCTTGATGTCCTGAATTTCCTCCGGAGAAATTACAGATGATGAACATTTCACTACAGATGACTGCTGAGCTCCTTGCAGTCCTTTCTACACCTCCCCAGTCCCATCTCCCCGGTTCCTGGTCCAAGCCACTGTCATCTCCTGGCTTTCTTCAGAAGCTTCTAGACAGGCACCATCACTTTTCCAGTCCCTATTCCATACTACAAGTAGACCATGTTTTATAAATGCCAGTAAGGTTGCTATTCCCCTGCAGAAAACCCAGCAAAGGCTCTCTTGTCCTTGGAATAACGTCCAGGTTCCTCACCTTGACCTATGTGGGCCTTTATGATCTGGTTTCTGCTGCCCCTACTTCTCCAGCCTTTCACGGCCATTTTCGTCACTGCAGCCACATGGGATGTCTTTCTGTCTCCAGGCCGGGTCTCTGCCCAGAAGGCTTACTCCGAATGCTCACGGCGTGAGTCTCTTCAGCAGGACTCTGACCCCACATGGCTGGGCTTTGATCCTCTCTGCTCTGTCCCTCTCTAGAGCCCCGTGCCTCTCCCATCACACACGTTTATAATTATGCCCTGAACAGTAGATCTCGGTGAGATACCGCACCAGCATGGACCAGCTTTGCTTTCTCTCTCATCATTGCCTTCAGGCATGGTTGATGGAATGTTCCTTTATCCTTCAGATCAGAACATTTTCTGATTTAGAAGTCATCTTTCTCCTGGTTCAGGCTTTGGCCTGAAGGGACCTGGAATGGGGAAGGTCCCTGGAATGGAGAAGGTCCCTTTTTACCCCTTTTTGCCCCTCCTTCACTCCTTTCTTTCCTGCTCCTGGATCTTTCAGGGTTAGGAAGCCACTGGGCGGGATGGGGCAGCAACACCTATTATCTGCCAGGCATTGTGTTTTAAATAAATGAATGAGGGGCATGGGCCTTGGAATTAAGGCCGACTTGGAGATTAGGTAGGATTCATTATTACTCAGGACCATGAGCAGGCCATTTTCCTTCTTGGAGCCTTGGTTTCTTTATCTCTAGCCTGGGGATAATTACCTCTACTTGGCAGGTGGTGTGAAGAGTAAGTATACAGTGAGATGCTAACTATAAACAACTTAGCATAGCACTGAGCACTTAACTGCTTCTCCATAAATGTGAATTCCTCTTCCATAACGGGGAGGGTGGGGGTGATAATCCGTGTCCCCACAGGGCTGTGCTCATTACTGCACGTGCTAACATGGAAATGGGGGGCTTAATAAACACCCAATTCCCTTAGGATTCTCATGTGGTCCCTTTTAATCCAGGTGACCTCAAAGTCTCTAGAAGACACAAATCGCGAGGGCTTTCCATCCCTTCTGTGTGTTAGGCTTCCCTGGGCATGGAAGGCTCACATGTTGGAGAGACTCCATCGCTGACTTTAGGGAGCTCCGAGTCTTACCATGGACAGAGACCCCTCCCTCCAATTTAATTATGGATAGTGTGATGGGTACTTTTCTAGGATGTGAAAGAGAGGTGGGAGCAATTTTTTCTTGCCTGAATTTGATGTCAAAGGTTTTTAGAACTTGAAGGAAGCTTAATAGGACCAAAAGGATTCCTATATGGCATGATTGGGAACGTGGTCGTCCAGAGAGGGGAAAACGCGTGTCTGAGGTCATGCTACTATTGCTGGTAGGGACAGGAGAGCATTTAGCCCCTGTCTCTGATTCCCCTCCCCTTTGTCACTGATTCCTACCCCACCTTCCTGTTTAAATGACGTGTCCTTAGATGAGTCTCTTCATTGATCCGCCCACACACCCAGACACACTAGGGTAAGGCCTGTTTGAAACTCACTTGCTCCTCACGCTTCCTGGTTGGTGACACTCATTACATCTGTAATCATTTCTTTATCCTTTCTCTCATCCATTAGAGTGTAAGGCCACGAGGGCCAGAGCCCATTCCATCTTTTTCCTGCTCTGTCTCCAGCAGCGGTGCTCAGTGACTAGATGTTGAAGGACTAAACTTTAGTCACTAAAGGCTGCATGTCTCTGACTCTGTGCTTTCAGTGTGTCTGAGACCTTGGGGAAGTGAAGAACAAGGGAATAGGAAGGGGTGCCATTCAGAGTCCCCTCTGGGCTGGGAAATACATGGGGAGACTGGCAGGTGACCTCGCTGGTCCTTTGGCAGACCGAGTGACTGATGAGGCTGTACAAGGAGACAGAGTCAGGGCACAGGGTTCTAAATTTAAGTTTTAATTTAATTTTTTGGAAGCCAGGAGGCAAGGCCATGAATAGAGAATGGGGGTGATAATAATAATGCTTAGAGGCACCCAGAGCCCAGTGAGTAATTTCAATTCCAGTGGGCCTCATGTCCCCAAAGCAATGGAGGGAAGGCGTGGCTGGGAACTGGTGGCCAGGGCTCAAGCGCAGGTACAGCTCATGGGTCCCATGCACAGCTTGGTCTGTGCATGGAGAGACCTCACTAAACCAGCCAGGGTGGAGGTGCTCATCACTGGTGGCTTCTAAAAGTTCCCTGCTGGACATTTATTTACTATCCAGTATACCCAGCCCTAGTGGAAGCTAGGCTGTGTCTTATTCTTTTCCTCATAGCTGTGTGGTCTTGGGCAAGGATGTAACCTCTCTGGGCTTCAAATACATCACCTGTAAAATGGGGGTAAAACAATATTAAGCCAACGGGCATTCTGTGAGGGTTAAATGGCTCAAAACAAGCACAGTGTTTAGATAATATAAATAACTAGTCTTTTATTGAGTACAATGTGCCAGGCCCTGTTGTCTGTCCCTAACATCTAGAGCAGTGTGTGTCATTGAGTGGGTAGTATTAGGTTGGTAGGGCTGCTGTAGCCATCAACCAGATCGGGTGGCTTCACCAGCGCCAATTTATTTATTTATTTATTTATTTATTTATTTATTTATTTATTTATTTTTTAGATGGGAGGTAATTTTCATTTTATTTGTTTAGTTCTTGATTGTTTCTTACTCTCTTTTTATGGAACCAAAAAGACAGTGTTGCATACTACACTTGGCTTAGCATAAAAACGAACCTGTGGCCTCGAACTGTCTTATAAAGACCACTGACCACTGGTTGCATTGTTTCCTGGACAAGGTGGTACAGAGCTACTAGGTTTTTTTTTTTTTTTTTTTTTTTTTTTTTTTTTTTTTTTTTTT
>PVKE010048714.1:0-11493 GCA_004027555.1 Craseonycteris thonglongyai | reverse complement strand
GGGGGGAGTGGGCACCAGATATATGGGGTTGGAGGGGGACCTGATTCTGGGAGCTGGGCACATCATGCGATGCATGGGTGATGTGATGTGGAGTTGTCCATTGGGAAACTGTCTGATTGTTACCAACCAATGTCACCCCATTAAATTTAACAATAAAATATAATAATATTAAAATAAGATTTAAAGTTATTTGTAAGTTAGCTATAGTAAAGTTATTTATTACTTTTTGTTGGAAACTTATAGCTGAATACCCCTAATTACTTCTAAAAGTATAATCCTAACTCTAGTCTTAATGTTTCCCTATGTCACATGTAGTAGAAGTAACTTGTTATGCAGAAGGAATATCTTCTATCAGGCAACGCTACATTTCAGTCTATTATTTTATAATTTAACATATATAATTTGTATATACTGGTCATATTATATATTTTTAAAGCAAGGGCCTGGTTACAACCTTCTTCAAAAGTATACAACCCAGAGTAAGTACCAACATCAACAGTACAGCGATCAGTTTGGAGCTTAATCATGAAATAATGGATTACTCTTTCAACACTAAAGTTAACCTACTCATTCCTAAGGCAGGCCTTTAGAAAAGAAGACTTACTTCTCTTTCCCAAATTATTCAGAATAATTGGTTAGATTTTCTAGTCTCTACCAAGAACTGCACGACACTCCCAGACCTCTAATAACTGAAAAGCACACAGCTGAACCATTAATCCACTGACATGTCGTTAGAGCTAAGGTGATAGAAATGGCATAGGCAGCTACAACAGTTGAAGCTGACTCAACCTGAGAGGACCACAGAGATTGAATCGCTCTCGTTTCTCCTTGGAAGCCCTTCTGGAGCAGGGCCACATTCATAGGCCTGCAGACTATTGTATGGATACTTAGAGAAGTGCTAAAGCACGTGGGTTTTTACAATATTTGTTTAAATTCCTATTGTTGAATAGAAATTATTTGGTTACTTGTCTATGTTTGGGTATTTACTCTGGTTCCTCCCCCCGACAACTACCTGAAAACAGAAAACTCATAGCTACTTCAGAACCCATAACAAATTCTAACATAAATTATAAAAGCCCAGACCAAAAGTTGTACAGCGATCATCATTTTAAACATAAACTTAATGGCATCACCTACCAGAATGTGGAAACCCTAACTCAGAAAAATGCAAGCCGTAGGCAAGGTTATCATTCGCCTCATTCTCAGTGTGACTCCAGGGATGTCACCTTCAAGAAGGTGCATAAAGCTGGTAGAACACCATATGCCTTTCCTCAGCACAAATGACCACATCCTGTGCCAGGCAGCATTTTTCAGTCTCTGTGGTTAACAACTGGTACAAATTAAAGTACAGCTAGGCAGAGCTGGAATGTTAGTTGAAGCTGTGATTTGAATCTCAGAAGTTTTAGACATAGAACTCCAATTTTTGATTCCTTAACAATCTAAGACAACACAGAAAGATCCCAAAGAATGAGTTTCTTTTTGTCCTTTTTTCTTTTAGAAACACATATAATTAATCTAAGGCATTCATTTAGTCACTTACTCGACAAATATTTATTGCACATAAACTATAAGCCAAGTACTGTTCAAGGTGCTCCAAATACCTAGCAGTAAAAAAGGCAGACCCAAATCCTACCTCATGAAGGACAGAAGGAGAGACAATAAACAAACAAATAAATAAAATCCCAAAATTAACCATGGGAAGTGTCATGCAGAGAATTAAAATAGGGTACTGTGTTAAAATAGTGACTGGGTTGTCAGGGAATACCTCTCCAAAGAAATGACATCTAAGATGAGATCTGAGTGACATTCATAAAGCAATAGCAATCACATTTATTGACATAAATATTAGTATGAAATGTGTACAGTGTTTATATAAATATCATGCTCAAAATTCACAAAAAAATCCTGTAAGTATTCCATAATGTTAAGAGATTATCTTTGGTAGGAGGAGAGAGGTAGGTTTTTCTTTCTTTTTTCTACCATTTTTATGAATTGTCAAACTGTGGTATAATACAGACATATATTTACTCTTTTCCCCCAGCCCCTGACAGAGTTCTAAACCTTGGAATTTCTTGAGTTATAGGAGTATCTTTTGTTATCATAAAAAGGCCCTTTCAATTATACCTGAGTTTATTAGGTGACTTAGGGTGGGGCCACAAGATAGTCTCAGGATGGGTTAGCTACAAGAAAGACCAAGTGATTAAAGAGTTGGAACATCCAGCCCCATCCACCAACCTCCAGGAAGGTGAGGAGGGACTGCAGATTGAGCTCTACAAAAACTCTTGAACAATGAGATTCAGAGAGGTTTTGGATTGGTGAACACGAGTGTGCCCAGAGAGGGCGTGGAAGCTCTCCCATCCCTTCCCTTGCCCTGTGCATCTCTTCAATTTGGCTGTTCTGGAGTTGTATCCTTTATAATAAACCAGTAATAATAAATAAAGTGTTTTCTAAATTCTGTTATTCTAGCAAATTATTGAACATGAGGAATGCTTGTGGGAAACTCTGAATTTGTAGCTAAAGTGGAAAGAAGTGCATGTAACCTGGGGACCTGGTAGTTTCAACTAGTGTCTGAACTGATGGCATCCTTGAGAGACTAAGCCCTTAACCTGTGGGTTCTTCACTAGCTCTAAAAATTAGTATGGAAATTGAATTTAATTATTGGATGCCCAGTTAGTGCCTAGAAAACTGGATTGGTTGTTGGTGTTAGAAAACACTCCAGAATTGGTGTCAGAAATGGGATTTGCTCAATTTATAGCTACTGGAAACACGGTTTGGGAAGAGAAAGCAAGCATATAGGATGAGGAACCTCTGATTCCTGGCCACGTGGTCACCCATGTTATGGAGCAGCAGCTGCACTGTCACAGTTACTAAAGGTAAAATTACCGAGGTTATTCAGAGATGGATCCAACTCCTGAGGAGTTGGTTCACTGGATGCATAAGGAAATGCAAACAAATAAGAAAAGTGAGTATACAATCCCTTAGTTATAGTTATCTGTAGTAGCTAAAATAAAATGAGAAGAGAGTACTGTGTCAGACCTGGATGCTGGACCAAGGTCAGATTTCAGCTGGTCTGAGCTTTGGGTACTCTACTCAAAGCTGCCCCCAAAGGGAAAAATTATGCAGGAACAACAGAGAGTTCCTCTAGGATTTCTGATAAACAAGAAGGTAATTCAGTGGGGGGAGAGGGAGGGCAAAAACAACAAACTACTGAAACCAGGAGTCGGGAGTACAAAGACAACTTCACAGAGTTGTCTCATTTTGTGAATCTTTATTGTCAGCTTCATAAAGAACCTTTACTAAATGGATTATGAGAGTGACTACATTAGGGGAAAGTGTCTTTGATTTTGAATACTAGAGTACCAGAGCATGTTTGAGTTGATACTACACCCACAGCTCACTATAAAACTCTCTAAAGTTACAGATAGTTGTACATGATCCAGACCCAGAACATGTTTTTCCCATGGGAACTAACTGCCAGCCTATTGGACTGGATAAAATCTACAATAAGGTCTGTCTACCCTGAAAAGAAGAACTATTCAACTCCCTCTATAAATGCCAAGTGGAACATCCCAGATACGCAGCTGATGTGCTTTGTTTGTAAGCCATATGGGATTAGCTTTATGATAATCAAGATATTCACCCACTGAATATGCCTATTAACAGGTCATGATAAATGCTATGGTTTAAGGGGGTGTTCTAAGAATGTACATGTTGGATAGGACCTGGTTAAATCAGTGCAGCCACAGGAGGAGACAGGAATGAGCTTATTACACAGAGGTCCCAGGGAAGAGCCTCCACACACCTTGCGGAGTCACATGGGAAAGCATCACCGTCAGTCCGAAGGCAGAAAAAAGGAGTGAGGGAAAATGTTAGCCAGAGTCTTTATTGGAGTTTCTGAGAGAAGGCACAGCAGGGCAGGGCAGGATAAACAGTTTAGGATTGGCTCGTTTGGATAAGTCTGGCAGGCTGTGGGACGTAAGAGAGGACTCCGGCTGTCCAGTACTTGGCCCTGGGACCCCACAGGATTTCAAGCAGGGAAAATACAACCTTATGTATAAGATTTAAATAAGGAGACGGTTGGGCGGTATAAATTGTGAATTGGTTGGTTTGTATATGAAAAGCAATCTCCTGGCTAAGCCCTTTCCTATGTCGAAGAAGTGGCTGTCTCTGAGAATAGTCTTGCCCCAGGTCTTGAAGGCCTCCAAAGTGTCAAAAATGCAGAAAACAAGGAAATACAGTTAATATACTTGGTCCTGTGATAAATGGTTGCTGAAGAGACATATACAGAATCTAAGAAAACAGTTAATAGAACAGGGAACCCCTTTTGCATGGTATTACATTTAACCTTCCTGCTGCAAAATCAAGCAATATTCTGAGAAGCCTTATTTGCTGTTTCAATTTCCCTCTTGGGTCTTCCAGATGTTAATAAAAACATTAGATTAATTAACAAGAAAATGAGAAGAGGCAGAGGAGCGAGTCAAGGGATTTGTCCCAATAAGGTAGAAAATTATAAATGGTTATTAAGAAATAAGATGAATAGAGGAAATGTTTAAAGGGCCAAAACAAAGAAGAAAAAGAAGAGGGGAGGGTTAAGGGACTCATCTCAGTCGGGTAAAAATACTTAAATGGTTATTAAGAAACAGGGTAAATAAAATGAACATTGTTGGGGTCGAAGCCAAGGTCTTAAATACAGCATTATGAATGTTGGGCAGACTCAAGAAATCTCCCACTGGTTCCCCTATATTAAAGGGCCCCAAACAAGTCCACTCTATTCATCCCAATTTAAAAAGCCAGAAGGCAAAGATTATAATGAGAAATCTGAACTGAATTGTCAAGAGCAATAGTCAGGTAGACTAATTGTGATAAAGATTGACACAAAGGTCAGGGCCAAGGTCCTTTGGCTCTAGAGGGACCCAAAACCTTTTGCATATGAAAGGGTAAAATGGTCATGGGAGGAGAAGAAAAGTTTCTGGAACTCCCTGTCATGATAGCCTCATGCACTGTAGTACCAAAATTTATTGGTGAAGCCCTAATGGAGTCTTTAATAAGACTGAGAGAGTGCAGAAATACAGTAGACTCTCAGCTAGCCAGCATCCATGGAGACTGGAAGATGCCAGATAAAATTTTGCCAGTTGCTTCAGAGTGTGGGTTGCTTGAGTTCCCGTTAATGGAGAATCTACTGTATAAGGGTTGACAGGACAAAGATGGAGGTTTGAATGAAAACTGGAATGTTTAAACAGGCTTCATTTGAAGAAATTGTGTCTCCTTTACCTGAACGTTTTATGATAATGGATATTATGTCTTACTGGGGATCACTTTCCCTACACAGGATTGAAAAACCAAAACCTGCTGATGAATTCAGATGGAGGCTACAGTTGGGAATGTTAACAGTTGGTGGATTAAGGTGAAAGTCTGGAGGAAAACTGGTATGTTTGAAGTGGCTGAGTTTCTTTTACCTGAATGTATTATAAAGATGGACATTGTGTCTGACTGGGAAAGTGTTTCTGTAAAACAGAGGCATGTAAATCTTCAAGCCATATTAATTGGACATGCTAAGAGGGAATAGATAAGGTTGCCCAAGTCCACATAGCACAGATGAAAAGCTGGAGTGTTGGTAGAGAGAAATCCGTGCAATAGCTCTACGAGGACCATAGTGCTATGGCAAAAGACTGACAGTGCATCCCGGCAATGACTATTGGGACGTTGAACTAGAGAATTTCCACTTCAGGGGCAATTACTAGACTGCTATTGGATATAATCAAAACTTCCCCTATGATTGCTGAACAAAAAACCACCTTAATATCTGAAATACCCATGATGTCTTAGGCACTTACTGCCCTATGGAAATAACTATGGGAATTTGAGGGGTGCTTTAAAGTAGGACATGTTGATACCTATCAGAAGAACCCCCTTCCAAGTTTGGAAGGTGATAAATATTCTATTTGGGAGGGCAGTACCCAGAAGAGTTCCATAATAAAATGGAAATGGTTTATACAGGATTATGCTACTTGGGCAATGAAAGCAGAAGATATTCATGAGCAGAGACCCTCTTTTCTCCTATGTGGGGAGCTGTCAGATTCTATCATTACTTAAACAGTGCCCTATAAACAGCTCTTGACTGACCAACAAAAAGCAGCTTGGTTTATGGATGGCAGTTCCAAGGTGAATGTACAATATTCTGTGTAAAAGACTACCACTCTGACTGAAGATGGTAAAAACCAATCAACTCAGTTGATGAGATGAATTACATGCTGTTTTCTTAGCAGTGATGGAAGAATTGAGAAATGATAAAAGCCTATTTTGGTTTTTACCCAACTCATGGGCCATGGCCAATGGCCTGGCTGTATGGATAGGCAGAAGGACTATAGAAATCTCGTCTATTAGAGGATACCCATATGGGGCACTGCCCTGTGGCGGTCACTATGGGAATCTGAGGGGTGCACTAAAGTAGGACATGTCGGTATCCATCAGAAGAACCCCCTTCCAGGTTTGGAAGGTGACTAAAACCAATGAGTGGATATCTCAGCGTACTCTCTTGAGGGGGCCAGTTGGGTGCACAGCATGAGTAGACATTTGGGAACCACAGCAATGCAGACGGGCAAATCTAGATATATTCCTTTTGCACCCGCTGAGGCTCAGAAGGCCAACAAGAACTGTTCTGCCTGTCAACAAGGGAGAGAGGCTACAGATGGCTACGGGTAAGATTCCTCAGGGGGCAGACCCCACACATAGCTGACAAGTGGATTACATGGAACCAATGTCAGTCCCAGCAGGGCTACAAATGGATTTTGATGAAATAGACATTGACTTTGGACTAGACTTTGCTTACCTGGTGGTAGATGCCAGTGGTCAGAGTACTAAGAGAGAACCAGAACAGAAGATAGGCACCAATTTGGACTGCCAGGTCACATTTCTTCAGAACAAGGAACACACTTTACAGCCCATAAAGCCAAACAATGGGCAGAAAGATATCCTCCTCAGAATAATAGTTTTATAGGGAATTGAAACAGACAACTGAGAGAAGGGGAGATGTAGGCATGAAGGGCTGATTTACATTTCCTCAAGAGTACGTGCTCACACTCAAAAATGAGAGGGGCTAAGGGAGTGTTCTTACTATAGATTCCTCTGTTTCTCAGGTGGATGTGGGGAGGGGGATAGCAGAGGATGCTAGTATGACTATGCAATTTTTCCCAAAGGAAGAAGACATTGGTATAATGATTATAGTTTTTTTTCTTCCCCACATCACCTCAACTTTCTCTTTTCTATTTGATGTAGTGGTCACAAGACCAGGGCTACAACTAGAAGTGTCAGAAACAGGGACAATTCCTAAATAAGAAACTATAACAATAGTTTTAAGTCTTTATGTCAGAATTCCTAACGGCCTGATAGGGCAAGTTGTGCCTTTACTCCATTTAGCAAAATTGAGGTTAACAGTGAATGCAGCTATATTGCCAAGTGGTAAAAATAGCTCACTAGTCCTGTACCTAAGCACCTCTACCCTGTACAAGGAGTGGACTGAGCAGGAGGCACCTGCTAGACTAGTATTGCTGCCGGCAATCTAGACCAGCACAATGACCAAACCTAATGCTCCTTACAAAGGTGGAAAAGTTCAGGTATAAATGGAGAGAAGGAATAATGTAGCTGAAGGTAGCTGAAGGAATAAATCAGTGGATAATGTAATGAAGGAAATCCAATATTATATTAAAATCCCAAGACAGGGTTAGAGCAAGAGAATAACGTTGTTTAGCTCAGTTCTAGAAGATGCCTGAAAAGATGAAGCCATAGATTGCCGAGACCACTCCTGCCTTAAAAACCTGAGAAGATCCAATGGAAGCTCGAAAGCCTGAGTGACCTCACCCTGGGAGACATTTTCATATGATGATGGACTGGATTGTTTATTAATTAGTAATGACTGAATGTGATTCTAGTAATATAGTAGTGTAGGGGTTCAGAATTAGTCACCCTAAGATGTGCCTCTATGGGATGTGGTTTATTCTGAGCTAAAGGCAACCGAGAATTTGCAGGCTTAAGGGAAATTCTGCCCCCCACCCTCCCTCAACTACCTAGAAGACTTTGCCTATAAGAGATTATAGGCAAACTACTAATTACTGAACATCTGCTCTTCTTACTGTCCTGTAATGACCCTCTGAAGCCCCAAAGTGCCATACCTCATCATTAGCTCAGAATGTCATACGTGCCTCATTTTCCCTTTCTATCTCTGAACCTCTCATGTATGTGGGGTCTCTGACTTTCTTGTGTATGTGGGGTTCCCATATATACATATGTAGTTAAATTTTGTTTGCTGCTCTTGTTAATCTGTATCATGTAGATTTAATTATTAGACCAGCTGAAAAAAACCTTGAAGGGTAGAGGAAAGGTTTTTCCTCCCCATACCAGTATCTCTTGACTTTTATGATCCTTTTCCTATAAGGGATGCCAAAGACCAGAGGGTGGTCTGTGGTATAATACAAAAATATATGTAGTCTTTGTCCCAGATTCCTGGCACAGAGTCCTAAAACCCTTAAAATTTCCTGAGCAAAAGGAGCCTTTTGTTATTCATAAAACCTCCTTTCAATAACACAGGACTTTACACTACTGAGGTAGCTTAGGGTGGGGACACAAGATAGCCTCAGATGGGTTAGTCCCAAGAAAGATCAAGGGATTAGAGTTGGAACTTCCAGCCCCATCCACCAACTTCCAGGAAGGGGAGGAGAGACTGCAGATTGAGGTCTACAAAAACTCCTGAACAATACACAATGCAACACACAGACGATGCACTGTAGAATTGTGCACCTGAAACCTATGTAATTCTTACTAGCCAATGTCACCCCAATAAATTTAACAATAAAAAAATAGAGTACCCAGTAATTTTTTAGAAGAGTTTTAAATTAAAATAGTTCACTCTGGGAAAAAAAAAAAATCTTGAACAATGAGATTCAGAGAGGTTTTGAGTTGGTGAACACTTTGAGGTGTGCCCAGAGAGGGCGTGAAAGCTCTCCCATCCATAGCTTGCCCCATGCATCTCTTCAAATTGGCTGTTTCTGAGTTGTATCCTTGATGATAAATCAGTAATATTAATAGTAAGTAAAGAGCTTTCCCAAGTTCTGTGTCATTCTAGAAAATTATGGAACCTGAAGGAAGTTTGTGGGAAACCCTGAATCTCTAGCTATATTGGACAGAAGTGCAGGTAACCTGGGGACCTGGTACTTTCAGTTGGTGTCTGAACTAAACGCAGTCTTGTGAGACTAAGCCCTTAACCTGGGTTTCTGCACTAACTCTAGGAATTAGTATGAGAATTGTATTAAATTTTTGGACCCCAGTTGGTGTCTGAAGAATTGGAGGGCTGGTTGTTGGTGTTGGAAAACACCCCAGACAAACATGTTGTAATGAACATGTATTATTTTTATAACAAAAAGAGTAAAATAAACATTATTATTTTTTTGTTGTTGTTGTTTATTTTATTTATTTATTTTTGACAGAGAGAGAGAGAGAGAGAGACAGAGAGACAGAGAGAGAGAGAGACAGAGAGAGAGAGAACTGAACTGGGGGAGCTCCCAGCTCAGCACATGGTTCTGCACGGGCCGGGGCCGGGACTCGATCCCCGGTCCCCGGCGCTGCAAAGCGAGCGCCCAACCCACCGAGCCATCCCGGCTTCCCCACATTATTATTATTATTTTTTAATGTTGTATAATTTGAACACTGAATAAGCAAGCACCTAAATTCTCAAAATTTGCTGATATTCTATAGCAAATTATTAAGTGTAAATATTTGTAAAATAAAGAAAACTGAATTACTCAATCCACAAATGTAAGTTTTCCTTCAAGAGTTCTTCATTTCTTCTTCATGTTATATCTCAAACCATTAGTTTTTAATCTATACACTATGGCTCACCTCCTATATCTTCATCTTCATTGGTTGGGCATTCTGCACTGTCCACATTTTCTGTTTCATGGGGTTTGCTTAAATTGTAGTCATTCAAATTCACTGGACCTTCTAGGAGATAAAAAGAATTTTAACTATGAAGTCAATTTTAAAGGATTTTTTATAAACATGTATTAAGTAAACTCCCATTTCAGCCTTCCATAATCCCCTAATAATAGACAGTATCCCTTTCATATGTGAATATATCCCAAGTGGGATATATATGAAAACTCTCAGGTTTAGAAATATATCCGGGGCTCATGCACCTTTCCATTAGACATAATTTTCCTGAATATTTCTTTCACCTGAATTAAAATGCACTCAAGTTTCTACTGGATAGAAATTCTCTCTCCTTTGGTATAACTCAATATTAAATAGGATGCTATTGCTATTTATGACTAAGAAGTATTAGTATATAGGGATGAAAAATACTGAGCCTGAAAATACTGGCATAACACAATTTGGAAAGATGCTTTCCTTAAAGGAAGCCTATAAGCTTCCGATTTTCCCTTTCTAGTCACATTGTAAGTGTGATTCTGTGGAAACATATTGGCCCTCAAGTTCCTTTATTTCTTCAAACATTTACTAAATGCTGATAAGACTACAGAAATAAATGTCATAATTCCTGTCCCAAAGGAGCTTATATTTTGCAGATATAGATAAGCCCACAACTGTAATGCAAGACTCAGACAAAAGATAATACAATAAAGTACACTTAGATAAGAGATTAAGGGAAATACAAAGTGTTATGGAAGTTCAAAAGTGAGAGGGAGCAGACATAATAAAGTATGCACCAGTAAACAGCAAACTTATTAAAAATCAAGTTTCATGAAAATACAATTTTGTACAATGAATACTGACAATATAAGTAAGAAAAAAGGACCAATCTAGCTGGAATTATTTCACAGGTAAGCATGGTAGTTTAACAAAAAGATTACAACAAAAGAAATGAACTGAAAAGATACCCAGTTTCTACCAAACTCCTTCCCAATAGTTAATAAAATATTTACTGAGCACCCATTACACACAACAAATAGTCCAAGACATTGAGTCCTGTGGCATTTAAGCTGGGCTGAAGTAGAGGGAATGACTAGAAGCTCTGCAGTGGCATTCCTTTCAGCTGCAGCCATGACTAAATACTTGGAGTAGGACTTTCACTGGAATGTAGGAGTAAAATGGAAACACGTTCCATAAAACTGGGATGAAGTGGTTCTTAAAATGTGGTCATCATGGACCCATGTTTGGATTTATAAATAGGTAAAGTTTCAAATTTCTATATAACATATATTCTAGGAACTTTCAGGCTTTGTTTTAAACAGTGGTTCACTTTTCTCAGTCCTGAAATGACTAATATAAAGGGTACACCTAAACAATTTTTTTTTTTTTTTATCTTTTCACATTTATAGAGAGAAATTATCTTTTTGTCTTCAGTGCATAGTTATTTCTATTTTACTTTTTGACAGATAGAGAGAGAGACAGAGACAGAGACAGTTAGAGAACCAAACTGTGGGAACTCCCCAGTTCAGCACGTGGGTCCTGCCTGGGCCGGAGCCGGGACTCGATCCCCGGTCC
>PVKE010048713.1:0-11498 GCA_004027555.1 Craseonycteris thonglongyai | reverse complement strand
TTTTTTTCCAAATTCATTTTAAAGAGACTATATAGCGATTAGATATGCAGGAGAGACATCATGAAGATGACAGCATAAGAGGAGATTCTTGAAAACTCTCCTGGAAGATGCAACAAATTGAACAACTACACTCCAACAAGAAAATCCCTAAGCAACACATGACCTCAAATAAGAGACCCACTCATCACAAGGAAACACCTAAAGTTTGGAGAAATAAGGATAAGTGTCAAGACAGGACTAGGGACAGGGCCCTGAGCCCCACAGGAGAGGCAGTGAAGCAGGGGCCCAGGGGCGCAGGCTGGAGCACAGTACAATCCTGGGAGTGTTAGGAATAGAGACACGGGCACTAACAGGTGTGGCAGTGTGTGCCAGAGCAAAGCATGGGCCCAGAGGCTGCGATGGCAATGAACAAGCCTTCCCTGGCCGGTGCTTTCCCAGTGGAGGGACAGCCTCGTGTTGCCACTGAGCCCAGCACCCAGGGTTGTGACCTTGGTGCACACAGAGGTAGTATCCCACAACCCCCTCATTGCCAGGCGGAAATTATAGACCCAGAGAGTGGCCACCTTCCACATCTCTGTATAGTGATGAAAGGGAAGGAGTTCTGGAGGCTAGTCAGATGATGTCAGGAAATCGCCGTTAGGAGGTGCCACAAACAAACCCTGCCCCCACCCTTCCCACTGAAGCCCACTGCAGTGTCCATCCAGGGGAGCTATGATACACGGGCGGGGCAGCTTTTGCCTGTACCAGAGTTTCAAAAGCTCAGAGCTTTTGAAATCAATCACATCCTCCCCTGAGGGTGATGCACTGAGACCAAGGCAACCAGATCAATGAAGAGAAGCTAACCTCCAGGACACTCCCCAGCATGAGAAGATCGAAAAACCAAGATAAAACAACCTGCTACAGCCCAAGAGCTCTAGCAACAACTACCAGGAATCATAAAAAAAAGGAAAGAAAGAAAGAAAAAAAAAAGACTCCTTCATATCTACTGGGAAGAGTTCTTAGATGCCTTAGAAAGGGAGAAAATATTTGCAAATATTGCCTTTGAGAAGGGTCTAATATCTGAAATATGCACAAAACTTGCATAACTCAACAAAAAACAAAACAAAAACAAACAATTCAATTAAAAAATAAACAGAACCTGAACAGAAACTTTACTAGAAGAAATAAAAATGGCCAACAGATATATGAGAAAAGGTTTAACTTCACTAGCTATTAGGAAAATGCAAATTAAAACCACAAGGAGATATCACCTCACATCTGTTAGAATGGCTGTCATCAACAAGACAGTGTCAGAGAGACTGCAGAGAAAAGGGATTTAAAAAAAAAAAAAAAAAAAGGAAGCCAAGGTGGCTCAGTAGGTTAAGCGCTCACTTTGCAGTGCCAAGGACCGGGAATTGAATCCTGGCCCCAGCCTGTGCTGAACCATATGCTGAACTGGGAGCTCCCCCAGTTCAGTTCTCTCTCTGTCTGTCAAAAATAAATAAATAAATAAATAAAAATATCATTATTAAAAAAAAAAGAAAAGGGAACCCTCATGTACTCTGGTGAAAATGTGAATTGGTACAGCCCCTATGGAAAACACTATGGAGTTTCCTCAAAAAATTAAGACTAGAGTTTCCATATGGCCCAGCAATCTCTCTTCTGGGTATCTACCCACAAAATCTGAAAACTTTAGTCTGTAAAAATATATGTACCCCAATGTTCATCACAGCACTGTTTACGGTGGCCAAGACAAGGAAACAACCAAAGTGTCCGTTGATAGATGACTTGATAAAGAAGATGTGGTACATATACACAATAGAATATTACTCAGCCATAAAAAAGATAAAGTACTGCCATTTGCAACAACATGGATGTACCTTGGAATCAACATGCTAAGTGAAATAAGCCAGACAGAAAAAAATCAATAACCATATGACTTCATTCATATGTGGGATATAAAACAGAAAGCAACAAAGAAACAAAAACTCATAAACACAGACAATAGTTTAGTGCTTACCTGAGAGCTAGGGGAAGGGGGAATATATGGTGATGGAAAGAAAACTGACTCTGGGTGGTGAGACAAACAAAGCAACACACAAACAACATACTATAGAATTGTACACCTGGAATGTTTCTAACCAATGTCACCCCAATAAATTTAATAATACAAAAGTTTTAAGTTAAGGTTGAAAAGAAAGAAATACAGGAAAGAATAAAGAATTTTTAAAATATTTTTAAACATTTGAAAGCTAGAGACTGAAATAGGTACTAGAGCTCTTATGAGATAATACATTCTCACTAGTTTTCTAGCCTTATTCCTTCATCAAAGAAAGTTCATGTGAGGAAAAGGAACTCAACCTCCCAAAGCTTTGTGATTAACCTATCACTAATTTAACCGAGCATTATTCATTCTGTTTCATAGGCTACAGCAAGGAGATGTTTTACTGTGTGTCTTCTAATCAGGGGATGTGAGTGAGGCCCTGCCAAGAGGTAGAAGTGAGTGCCGAGAAAAAAGAATGTATAATTTTCAGCTTCATGATTCCTCAGAGCTGTAAGAGAGGCTTAACTACTCATTACAATGAATTTCCCCCAATTTAACTTCTTATTTTGGGGGGTCTAATATATGAATTTATAAATCATAAACATATATTTTATTACTACTCTTATAAGGAAGTTGTTTTTCATGCATGTGATTCATTAAAGGTATAATATTTTAAGATAATGTTCTTTTCAAATCATTCTTAGTGCCTAATTTAATTTATGAAAAGTATTTTATCATTTAGAAAACATTTTAAAAATAAGGAAACTTTCTTGGATGAAGAATGTCCAGGCTAATGTGAAAATGTATACAGTCTTTGAAATAAGGGGCGGGGGCAAAATGTAGATTTATAGGAAAAATTCTTGTCCAGTTTGGGCTTATGCCACTTGTACTATATTTATTTGGAATGTAAGTAGATTGAATACAATGGTGAATGCAACCCAAACTCATTAACTTTTTTATACCTATTTATTTCAATTAATGTTTTCACAGCTCACTATTAAGTTATCTTAGTATTTTAATTGATTCTGCTGTTTCATAGATTATAATGCCATTGATTCAAATATCCTTTCAGGGTAGTTTCTTGACCAATACTTAGTCTTATTCTGCCTTTATTTTCTTCCTTTGGTTCTCAGGATCATGCTTGTTTTAAATTTCTTCACCTATGCTTCTCCTTCTAAGTGCTCCTTTAATTCTATTCATCTACAATGAGTGTAGTAGCTATTATTTTATGCCATTTACCTCTTTCAACAGTATAGTAAAGCTGAAAGGCTCTAAAGTCACACTAATTTGAATTCAAATATAGACATGAATAAGATCATTAACCTTGATCAAATTTAGCTTCCTCATCTGAAAAAGGGGAATACAAATATCTGTCTCAAACATTGTTTGAAGGCTAAAAAAATAAGTATTTCTTGAGAGTGTTCCATATATATCTTTTACTTGGCTTGGATTTGTGTAACATTATTTACAATGAGGGAACTGAGGTTCAGATGGACCAATTGCAGTTGCAGAGCTGGAATAAAGCATAGATCTTTTACATCAAGCTTAATTTCCTTTCTATTATATCACTATAATGATATATCACAAGTGATAACATTTTCTTGTAAAATTGATTTATAATACAGAGCTATTTGAATGCACAAAAAAACTCCCATTTGCCCTAAATTCACATGCTCAGAGACTATACACAAAACATTTTGACATATATCCTTATAGAAGCCTCTGTGTAATTTATAAAAATGGAACTCTATGAAATCAAATAGCTTGCCTTTTAATATTTTCATCATATATATGTTAAACATTTGTCTTTCCATAATATATTAGATACATTTTGGCAAAGTCAATTTTATTGCATGCATAGAAATATATAGTATGAATAAAACATTTTCAAAGTCCCATATTACTTTCAAACTATTCTTAAAGGGTGCTATGGTAAACATCCTTGTAATTACCAATCATAGATTCCTTAAATAAGTCCCAGGAAAGCCGTTATGTACAAATTCATAGGGCACAAGTGGTTTAAAGGCTTATTCTTTAAATTACACATGAGAAAGATTACATTATAAAAGTATCTTTTAAAATTTTTCACAGTTTGATTAAAGTATTTGAACTTCAAAATTTATCCATAGATAAACTTTGACTTTTTTCCCCAAAAAGCAACACACTGTAGAATAAAAATGACATTTTATTCACTTTATTTTGGCATAATCAAATGTCATTCTCCCTTAACCTCATTCCCCGGCTCAAGAGATTATCCTAAGAAATACCTATATGTTTAGATAACATGTAAGAGTAAATTAGTTTTTGATCCTTTTTACTTCACAGCCTTTAAACTATAAGTATTTTTAGTGCTTTGCTAGTGAGAAGATGAGTTGCCTGATTTTTTTTATAAAGACACATTATATTATAATTTCAGTCATTCATAAGCATAATTTCCTTTCTCCTGTTTCTATCGTAATACTAAAAATAAACTAAAATAAAATAAAGGTAATAGAATTAATATCTTATAGAAAAAACAATTTTCAGTCATCAGTGGCAAATATTTTTTACATGTTTTGTTAACCAACAGATTCTGTTTATAAGCAGTTTGTGTAGCAGAATATTTAATATTTAAGAGTGTTCAGCTTTCTTGGATATTTATCTGAATACAAATAAGTCTACAACTAATCTCTTGCATTTTCCCTTAAACTTTCTGATTTTCAATATTTATCCTCTTGACATCTTCATTTATCCAACTTTTAAGGCAAAAAAAAAAAAAAAATCTGTGACATCCTTAAATTATATTTCTTTTGCAACCCTGATCCAATACATCACAAAATTCTGTTAGAATCGACTTTGAAATATGTCCTGAATTTAACTGTTACCCGCAGTCACTACCATCTCCTACCTGGATGACAGCAATTATCCACTATCCTGTCTCCCTGTGATGTCTGATTGCTCTAGTGAGCAGCTGTCGTGGAAGTGATACTTTTAGATTCTAAAACAGAACATGCCACTACCCTAATCAAACCTGCAATGACTTTTTATCCAACTTAAAATAAAAATCAGAATTCTTCTATGGCAACAAGTCTCCACGTGATTCTTGGCTTTATCATTCTTAAAAGATGGAAAGAAAAAAATATTTACATTGTTACTCTACTGTGAGGATTGGCTGAGATATGAACATAAAGAACTCAGGGCATGGCAAGTCCTTCAAAATTATTAAATAGTACTTTTACCTTTTCTTTAAAAAACACGTATAAGAGATGGTGATTCTCTTATCAGGGAAAAATAGATGTCCTGAACCTAATCTGTATACCAAAGCCATGATTTAAAATGGAAATTTAGCCTTTTAAATCTTTTGTTTGTTTGTTTTTAACAAAAAGCAATAAAGCATAGAAATTAAATAATTCTAAACTTCAGATTCAAGAGACCAAGGTTCAAATTCTGATTCTGAGTCCTACTATCTAAATAGCCTCAACTAGTTTAATCTTTTGAGGAATCTTCAATACTTTTAATTCAGCCCCATCTCAAAAATTCAATAAAACTATCTGGATTTATTTTAAATATTAAGTACAATTATATATGTAGCTATTTAGCTATACTTTTTGTACCATATGTAGACACCTTTATAAACAACATTCAGATATAAAATTCTACTATACTTGGTGTAGACATATATATTTTTCTCCAATGCCTGAAGTATAGTAGTTTCAGAATCAGTCTGGATTCTTATCACATTAATTAATCTGTACTTATATCATCTCAAGGAAAGTATAATTTCTCTTAGTTTTTGTTACATTATCTTCTTCATAACTTAACAGAATATTCAGAATGCAGAACAACACTTCAGACCACCTATACAACTCTAAGAACAAAACCTGTCATTCCAAAATACCTGATGAAAAACTATGACAGTATGTGTAAGTGACCTTTATCTAGGTTATAATTTTCATATTGTTCTGTATTGTATATTGTTTGTCATATAAGGAGAATGTCCTTTGAAAATGAGGTTACTGAATAGTAAATAGCAGGTAAGAAAAGCATAAAATATTTGTGGCTGCATTCATGTAACAATATGAGACAGAAGAAAAATTCTAAGATAACTTTGTTATACCTAACATGATTCAGAAGCATTTGAAAATATGTTTATATTAAAGCAATAAAAATGCATATTATTTACATGAATTAAACAAGTAGTTGACCAGTTACTCTTTACAATATAAAAATAAAATTTTCTCTATTATGCAGGACAAAAAGAATTTAGTTTTAAATTTTGTTCCTTTATTCTGACCTCTATAAAATATATGAATTAAAGTATAGTCTCCAAATCTGATACTGAAAATAGGTTATGCAAACTGAGGAGCAAATATACAACAGCAATTTAAAAAAAATAATAGCATCATGTACTTAATCCTGAATAAATAGCTCATATTATTAAAAACTTAAATTTGTGTATTACATAGAACTATCTAAGCATTTGTATACATAACCACATTTTGATCTCTTGACAATCCTATGATGTTAGTAATTATTATTTTGTTCAGGACAATATTTTATATTTTATAATAATCCATTTTTATAAAAAAATTAAATATTATTTTATTAATACTTATAACAACCCCCATTTGATAAATGCACAAATTGGGAATCAAAGTATTTCTAAGAGACTTGATCAAGTTTTCACAACTATAATAAGTAAAGATAGAGTGAACTTGTGGACACAGTCAATAGTTTAGCGTTTACCTGAGGGTAAAGGGGAAGGTGGGTGGGAGAGTTGGGTGGGGAGGGAGAGTAGGGGCGACATCAAATATCTGGTGATAGAAGGAGAGCTGATTCTGGGTGGTGAGCACGTAATGCAATGAATGCATAGACGATATAATGTAGAATTGTACACCTGAAAACAATGTAATTGTTAGCAACCAATGTCAACCCAATACATTTAACAATTAAAAAGAGTGAAACCAAGATCTTCTGACAAGTACTATAAGGTTAATTTCATTATGCTCAGCTACCTCTATAGTTCCAAAGTTTCCCGGATACAAAACAGTATTAAAATCAAACTCGTTCTTTCTCAAATTTTGGCTACAGTTTCAAAGACCAATAAGAAGGAAACAGGAACTATGTACTTCACATCTTAAAGACAGACTCCAGATCATCTTAAAGAGGTTAAAGATTGAGCAGAAGTTGTTTAAAAAATGCTTTAGGAATGCTGGGGAAATACTAAGTTTCAAAGTTTGATAACTACGTTGGTCACTAAAAGGTATCTATTACTGTGAATTAAAGAAAACCGAGTAATTTTTTTTACCAAAGGTAATTAGGAAAGGTCTGAGTTTTTCCTGAGATTTCCTTCTAGGTCAGGAAATAAAATAAACCACAAAACTAATGTGAAGGGCCAGTGTTTTTCTGGAACCAAGTGACATTTCAATATTTATTAAAATGGCTGAAGTATGGGAAGGCCGGGATGGCTCAGCGGGTTAAGCTCTTGCTTTGAAGCCCGGAGGACCGAATCCCAGCTCCGGCCCAGGTGGACTCACATACTGAACTGGGGTGCTTCCCGAATGCGGCGAGGTCCCCAGTTCAGTTAAAAAAAAATTGCTTAAGTAGAAGAATATCCAAAACAAATTCTGTTGTGTTGGCCTCAACTACATAGTAAAATGTTTCTGCATTTCATTTTCACATTATGCATCATTTAGTCAATGAACACTGATATTTAACATCAAATTAAAATAAAAATGTAGGACACTGTCATGGTTGCAATGACTAATTTCTTTCCTCTAAGAAATCTAAAATAACTTTTGATTTGTACATTAATTTCTATTTCCTGTTTAACTTAATCTGTTGGCATAAGGTTAATAAAAAAAGGAGCTACATCTGTATGTTTGCCTTCTTGTTTGATTCAACACCAAGAAAAGTGTCATGGACATAGGAATAATTTGGAAGTAATTTGGCATTGAAATTAGCCAGTGACGACCAACAGGAAATGATTTAGGAAACAACATTGCAAAAAACATTTTAAGTCTTTCTGAGTGCTTATATGGTAAGGAGCTCACTTATGGGAATATTATTTCTATGATGTACATTTTCTCAAGGTAGGATGAGGAGTAGAAGAGGGAATGGGAAGTAGAACTGCAATGTAAATTTTTTCTGTATGTAGAGATTCCCAAAATTCATCTGGAAAGTGTTTGGTTATTTATTTATATTGAGATATCATTGACATAACATTGCATACGCTTTATGTGTACAATGTGTTAATTTGATACACTTAGATGTTGCAATAAGATTACCATCATAGCATCAGTTAACACCTCTATCACTTAATTATCTTTTCTTTTTAGAGGTGAGAATATTTAAGATCAAGTTTCTTAGCAACTTTGAGGTTTTTAATATAGTATTATTGACAATAACCACTGTGTGGCCCATTAGATTTCTAGAATTTATTTATCTTCTAATTACAAGTTTATACCCTTTGACCAAGATTTCCCCAGTTCTCTTCACCACACACCCCACCCCTGGTAATCACTACTCTATTTCTATGAGTTTGACTTTTTCATATTTCATATCTCAGTGATATCATGAAATGATATTTATACTATTGGTTATTGTGATGCTGTTATAAAGACTAAGCAATCGTTATGGACATCATATAGGACCCTAGTAATCCCATCTTAAGAACAAAGCTTGCCTTTGAGATAAATTCCCATCTTCTGTGGATAGTAAATGGTTTAGAGTGGCAGTCTTCCTTTTTTCTCCTGAATCTTCACAACTGTTCACAATACATATTACAAACTAGTGCATTTTTGTTGAATTAATTAAGAAGAAGAAAAATAAATGATTAGTCTTTGACAGTTATTGTCCAAAAACTTTTAATACAATTTTTAAAAATCAAGGAAAGACCTCGTCTGGAAAATGTGGCACTTTTAATTTTTGGCAGATTTCAGAAGGGCTTATTATTATACTTATTTGCCAATTCCAAAATTCTTTAAATGATTTTCCATAACAAAATACACTTATTGTTGAGCATATTTCCCTAAAGGGTGTCCCATTTTTATACAATCCAGTAATGTCTCCTCCTCTTTTATTTATTTATTTTTTTTTAATTAAAAGAAATTTTTTTTTTTAAGATACTTTTATTTATTTATTTATTTAATCATTTATTGGTTTTGACAGAGAGAGAGAGAGAGAGAGAGAGAGAGAGAGAGAGAGAGAGATACAGAGACACAGAGAGAACTGAACTGGGGGAGCTCCCAGTTCAGCACATGGTTCCGCACAGGCCGGGGCCGGGATTCTATCCTCGGTCCCCAGTGCTGCAAAGTGAGCGCTTAACCCACTGAGCCATCTGGCTTCCCCTCCTCCTCTTTTAAAATAAGTGAGTAGGAGGCTTAAACCCACTCATTTATTTGTGGCAACATTATATGAACCAAAAGAGGGGGAAATCCCATTTCAAAACCATTTCAGAAGCTTACATTTCAATGACAGATTTACACTAGATTAAAACCCAAATGTTAATGGCACCTGCTGTTCAAAGACCTTCTGTAATTACATATTTATATCTGTAGGATTCTTTACATTATCTGTAGTATATATGTATAGAATTATACAACCATAAAAACTGAAAAACCGATTTGTCCTGTATGTAAATAATGCCTTGAATTTTTATACTTCTCTCAACTTTATATACACTGTGATCAGTACTGTCTATAATTTACATTCACAATGATCTTGTGCTCATAATGACTCTCTGAGATAATTAGGGAAAGTATTTCCCCCCACTTTTTAGATGTTAAACTAAGGTCTAAATTCATTATGTTTTAACCTGAGGTCACATACCCGGTAGTCAGGAATGAAGCCATTGGCCTTTCAACCTGATTCCTGACTTTAAATGTTATTTATAACAGAGCAGTTATTCTCAGACATTGACATGCACAAAAATCACTCCAGGGGGTTATTAAAATGAAGACTGGCCTGGCCATTCAGATATTCTTGCTCATAGTCTGGGCAGGGATTGGAGAATAAATATTAATTTTCAATAACAATGGAACCACATTTTGAAAAGTAATATAATATACAAGTATGCCATATCACTGTCAATAAGTATGCTATTCATCAATCCATATTGTTTTTGAAGCATTTTAAATTAAGTTCTAGACATCAGTGCATTTCATTTTAAATATTTTAGCAGGCATATAATTAGAGCTCAATATTATTTTGTTTACCTTTTATTTTGAGATAAACTTTTCATACAAAAAAATGCACTAATGTTAAGTAGATCATTAAAAGAGTTTGACAATCATCGCTTTTTCATGTCATAATGGTCACTTGTATATATTCATTTCTGAAATGGCTGTTCAAATTTTATAGTATTTCAATGATTTATATGTTAGAACTTTTGTTACTGTTACAAAGATATCTAAGGCTTGTCATTTAAAAATATCTATTCTTTTTTTCAAATTGGGTACTTTTAATTTTTTAATTAATTGTTAAATTTGGGGGGATGAGGTTGGTTAGTGTACAATTCTACATTACATCCTCTGTGTATTGAATTGTGTGTTCAACACCCAGAGTCAGTTCTCTTTTCATCACTATATATTTGATGTCCCCTACCTCCTCCCCCACCCCTTTCCCCCTAGCCTCAGTTTTCATTGGTTTATAATTATATATATATATATATATATTCATCTTTTGTCTTTATTTGGCTCTTATGTGGACCCAATGAAGTTTGCATGCCTAGTATTGTTTCATAATTCTAGAATTATAAGTGATTAATTTTGTAGTTTTTATTTCTTATTTGAAAGTTTTCTATTTGTTCATTCATTACAAATATTGTTTTTCATTTGTGTTTCTGAATATTGTTTTAATTACTTCTTTTAAATCTTTGTCTGCTAATCCCACATCTGGGTCATTCATCTCAGGCTTCTGTCTATTGATTTAATTTTCTTTTTATAATTGATCATTTTTTTTGGTTTCTTCACATAATGAGTAATTATGAATTGTGTCCTAGGCATTGCAAGTGATATTAGACCCTGCCTTTTGTTATATTTCTCTGAAGAATACAGATTATTTTCTTATTGTTCATTTCACAGGAACATTACTTTTTTTTTTCCTTTATTGGGAATTCATATTTTATTGCACATCTTACCAGATTTCTGTAGACAGAATAAAAGCTGGCTTTATATTAGAGTCATAAGCCCTTTAGCTTTTGATGGTTTCTAGCAGCATATTTCACCAAATGTACTCTTAAATGTTCATATAAATTATACTTTTTATTTCTGTTCTTAAATTTTAAGGCAGGGTTGCCTTTTGAATATTATTTATTTATTTATTTTATTGTTAAATTTAATGGGGTGACATTGGTTGGTAACAATTAAATAGTTTCCTGATGTTCAAGTCCACATCACATCACCCATGCATCGCATTATGTGCCCATCTCCCAGAATCAGGTCCCCCTCCACCACCATATAACTGGTGCCCACCCCACCTCCCCTCACAACTCTCC
>PVKE010048712.1:0-11494 GCA_004027555.1 Craseonycteris thonglongyai | reverse complement strand
CACGCCCCAATTACCAAGGGCTCCTCCAGACTCAAACCTGCGCGTCAGCTGGAGACCTAACAATTCACATTGACAAGGGAGGTTCCTCCCCAGAAAATGACAGCATTTTGAGCTGGACAAGTCTCCCAAGGTCATGGATCAAGATCTTCATGTCCAAGATGAAACCTTTCTTCCTTTCTCCTTTTCATACTTGCTTTTTCTTGTTAATGCATGAGAAGACAAGGCTCCTTAACTTGGACAATTGACTGCTATGGCCATAGCTGCACAACAGAAGTCCCTAGAACAGTCTACACATTCTCTCACTAAGGGGTTTTTAGATGGTACAATTGCTTTGCATTGCTTATTGGCTGAACGAGGAGTGTGTGCCATAACAAATACCCCCTGCTGTGCCTGGAAGAAAACCTCCAGTATTGTAACAAATAGAGGAAATTAACAAAGAGCCACTTGGCTAAATCAAGTACATTCTTCCATTTATTTGATAACAATTGGTTTGGTTCATGGGGGCCTTGGCTAAGTCTCTTGGTATTATCCTCCTAATTTCTGCTTTTTGTCTATAAGTCTCTCCCTGAACTCCTGACAGTGAAGTGCTCCTAATCCCCTCTGGTTTGGTGCTGATTCCAATTGATTTTTACTCAGATGAACTCTTTAACATTTTTAATATGCTTCAGTTTATTGTTTAACAAAAGTGGCTTCCTCTCTGGAGCTTTTTCTGACCCTGTCCCTGCTCCTAAAGAGACATAAGCACTGAGTGTGCTGTCTTCAGTACCAGCTGTATGAGAGCAACATGATAAGGCTTTTTAGGGGTACAGGAAAAAAAGCTGTTGCTCCAGGACAGAAGGAGAGGTGGAAATGGAAACAAAGAAAAGCAAGCATTTAAAGTCTTACTCTGAAAGATTAATTTGAAGGGAAATCTTCATTCACTGGCCAGGAAAATAAAAACACCAAAACTTCAGTAATAGTTTAGCTGGGATATGCAATTACTTGTGAATGAGCTCCTCGTCATTTATGGGAACCACCATTAAGATCTGATCGCTGATAACCAACAACCTGAAGAGAAATCAAGGTTCCAGTTCTGGTTTCTCTGTATTTTCTGGCCATCTTCCCCCAACCTGTCCCTCCCTCTTTAGCCCTTATTCTGGCCAATGGATCTATCACTCGCCTAACTCATTATGCCAAAAAATCTGAAAGTATCCCAAGATTCCTCCTTTGGTCTCCCATTTCACTGAGTTTTGTGGATTCTATTTCGTAAATTCCTAATTGGTTCATTTATTCATGAAATATTTATTTTGTTCCAGGAGTATGCAATGATGAACCGGGGATTCCTCTCCTCCCCCCACCCCACCCCTCAGCCCAGCCCTCCAATCTTCAAGGAGCCAGAGTATCTTAAAGAGGGCATTTTGAAAATCATTAGCCCATTCTACTTCAGAGCAGCAAATGCCCAAACCAGGATGGAGTGCTGGAGGAGTCTGTGATCATCTAGGGAAGCCTGAGGGTTTTTCCTTTGATGCTGTCCAAGCTGAAAGGCGAAGAATGTGTCCCAGAAACCCAGTGATGGGGGAGGCAAGTGCAATTTCTGCAGGTAAGAAGAGACCACCCCGTGGAGAACTGGCAGTTCATTACATATGACCACAGAGCTTCAGAGCTGCTCTCAGATCGGTCTTAATCCAGGAACTGCACGGCCCAGACTTTCCATTCCTCAAAAAACAAAACAAAACAAAACAAAACAAAAAAAGGAGAAAGGAAAACAACAACATAAAAAACAGCACCATCTTTCCTGTCTCTGGAGGTTTGCCCTTCAAGAAGAGTCTCCCAGCACCTGTCTTTCATTCATCTACTAGCTCCTGAGCACCCCGTCTGTGCCAGGCACCTGCTAGATTCGTCCTCACAGTACTTCTCGCCTTTAGTTTTCAATCATTGGAGAAGACCTTGAGGGTGCAACTGTCAGTGTCCTGGGGGGCGGGGGAGGTCGGAGAGCATGCTGGGAGCCGAGTCTTAAGATGTTAACGGTCTGGTAAGGCCCCGTCACTCACTGCCTACTGCTCACCCGCTGTCACTTGGGGGCTCCAGGCCTGCAACCGGCTTGTCCTTGCCCTGGTATGCCCCAGTGCTTTACTGACTCCCCCACGACCCTTCGACCCCACCCAAGTCCACTGTCCATAGATCCGACTCCAGCCCCACGTCCTTCTCGCGCAGCCACACTCGGGGACGCGTAGCTTTGCTAAGGTGGTCGGTGCGGCTCTCTTCTAAGGCCTCCCACCCTTGGGCCAGAGAGTGGACACCGGGCGCGATGACCCCACGGGCGCAGCCCGCGTCAGCCGCCTTTTTCTACCAGGGCGGGAGGGGGGCCGCTCTGCGGGAGGACCTTTGGCCAAGGCTGGCAGCCTTCCCGATGGCGGCGGGGACGCGCTCGCGTGCGCGCCTGCCAGCTCCGAGGTCCGGCAGCAGCGCGGGGCGGGCAGAGGCGGGACCGAGGGAGGGCCGGCCACAACCTCCGTCATTCCCCGCTCCCTCCCTCCCGGCCCCGCCGCAGCGCACCACCTCCTTGCCCCCATCCCACTCCCTCCCCAACCGCGCGCGTTCCGCCCGCCCCGGAGCCTCGCCCTCCGCCACGATGAGCAAATGAGCGCGAGCGAGGGCATGAAATTTAAATTCCACTCAGGGGAGAAAGTGCTGTGCTTCGAGCCCGACCCCACCAAGGCGCGAGTGCTATACGATGCCAAGGTGCCGCCGCGGAGGGACAGGGAGGAGGCGCGGGCCGGGGGTCCCCGGATGGGATGCGGGTGCGGGTGCGGACGGCGGCGCGGAGCAGGGAAAGCGGCGGGGCCCTTGCCGTCCCTGCCTGTGGCTCCCTGGGCCTGCACGTCGCCGCGCGGACGACAGGGGGCGCCCGTAGGCGCCCAGCGGGGGACTCGGAGGCGGGCAGCTTCCGCTTCCGCCCGGCGCAGGGGGCTGCGCACGCGCCGTCTGAAACCTCGCGCGGGTGATGTCGCGAGATTGTGGCCGCAGCGTTCTTTTGCGAATCCCGTGGCACCGAGGACCGCGCGTCTAGGAGGTTGTTCACTAACGGTTTCTGCCTCGGCGTTTAATCGCTCCTTATCTTGCGCGGTCCTGCGCTGCGTGGACTTTCGTGCGACACCCAGACCGACCGACTCAGGTCCTAATCCATTGCGCCACAGCGCTGCCCGTCACCTCGGGACGTCGTTGCTCTGGGGCCCCAGTCCTGTTTGGGCCCAACTCCTCCCGTAGGCCCCAAGAGCTAGGTTGACCCAGTTCCTCCGTCCCCTACGACCTTGCAGCATTTATGTTTTCAGTCCGCAAGTCACGCCTCGTGCCCGTCCACCTAAGGTCTCAGGGGCTCCGAGGGACTGAGTCACATCTGCAGCCCCTCAGGTCTGGATGTCAAGAGGGAGTGGGCATGGCAGGCCGGGGGTGTGGGCTGGCCCAGGGTCCCAGGTACGTCTGCGCAGCGCTGCCCATTGGGGGACTTCTAAGGACCCCGGGCTCTGCTTGTTCTACTTTCAGGCTCCGCCCCTCAGCCCCACTCTTTTCTGTTTGCTTTCTTCCCCGCCTTGAGGATCCCCCAGGGATGACACGTCCCGTCATTTGCTCCAGATGTTCCCTCTGGGGACACTGCTTGAAGGGTTGGCATCAT
The DNA here is from genome assembly GCA_004027555.1 of Craseonycteris thonglongyai. Classification (NCBI taxonomy): domain Eukaryota; kingdom Metazoa; phylum Chordata; class Mammalia; order Chiroptera; family Craseonycteridae; genus Craseonycteris; species Craseonycteris thonglongyai. The sequence goes on along the minus strand of PVKE010048712.1, from coordinate 7,842 downwards.
CTGCTAGCTAGCTCTGGACGCAGCGGAGCTGGGGAGACTACAAGTCCCAGAGGTCTCCAGGCTACAGCTCTCTTGTCTAGCCAGGGCTCTTTAGGGACAAATTGGCTGGCCAATGGCTTCCGAAACTTCATCCATTCTCACACTCAAGAGACCAATCCCGGGGAGGTTGGAGGGATGTTTCCTATTTTGAGGCATCCACTCAGGAATAGAATGGAATTGAAAGGGGAAATGTTTCAACGCAGCCCTTGGTCTAAAAAAGGAGCGAATACTTCCTTTGCCTTTAATAAAAGGTCTATGATCTAGTTTTCCTGATATAGTTTCACATATTCTGTATGTTCTATCATTTGTGGACAATATTTCCTGATTTCAGATCGTCGATGTTATTGTTGGGAAAGACGAAAAAGGCAGAAAGATCCCAGAATATCTGATCCATTTTAATGGTTGGAACAAAAGGTGAGTGTACTTGTTACAGTGGACTGAAAATTGGTCATTTATTCAGAACAGGAACGTTGCAGACTTCTTTATTAAGTTTTAGAAACACTTGTAGAAAAGCTTAATTTCCTGTTTTTGCTTATTTATCAAACCTTGCTTATTTGGAAGAATGATTACCTTTTCAGTTGATTATATTTGGATTTTGTACTGGTAATTCTGGAAACCCCAGTTGTGTCTATGTCTAAATGAGTTTCTTTTTCAGTTTATTTGCATCTTTTTGTGATTTAAAAATATCAGGTAGTTTTCTAAATTGTATATTTAGAAATGTATATTCTGCGCCAGTTAAATTCCTGTGAAGTGCTCTTTAGCATAAAGGGAAGCTATGATACTGACTTTTACATCCTTTTTTGTTTTTGGTGTTTAGCTGGGATAGATGGGCAGCTGAAGATCATGTTCTCCATGACACTGATGAAAATCGGAGATTACAGCGTAAATTGGCAAGAAAAGCTGTAGCTCGCCTGTAAGAATCAATCCTGACATTAAAATGTTATACATGGGTTTTATCTTAGTGTTTAGAATTTCTGTGTTATAAAAGGAAAACTAGGACAAACATGGTGTATTAAGTAATTTTACGTATTGAAAGTATGTTAGTAAAAAGTGTTTCTGTTGTATTCTAAATAACTGCTGTGTTTTCAGAGAGGTTATTGTATGATGTTCTGACATGCAGATAACCATTTATATTCTCAAGTTTTAATTATTTATCAGGTACTTAAGAATCTTTGTGAAGGTAGCTTGCTTTTACCCCAAGACCTGTATCAATCAACATCAAAATGTATTTCAGTCATGTTTTCGTTTGTGTGGTTTTTTTAGGAGAAGCACAGGAAGAAAGAAGAAGCGCTGCAGGTTGCCTGGTGTTGACTCCGTCTTAAAAAGCCTCCCTGTTGAAGAAAAAGATGAAAACAGTGAGAACTGTAAGTGGCTTGACTTCTTTTCTCTGGTTAAAAGACCATTTACCTAGGTTTTTTTGTTTTGTTTTGTATGCTGTAGGATTGAGGAGGAGGAGTCATTGAAATTCTAGACATGGGAACCTTTTAAGCTCATTGTAGATTTTTGGTTTCCTCTAGCTGTGAGCACTTCCTCTGATGACAGTGGTGAAGAGAAAGATGAAGCAATAAGTGAAGAAAGTGATACTGAAGAAAAGCCTGAAGTGGTAAAAATGTTTTATTGTGAAAACTCTTTCTCTTTTTGCATATTTTAGTGGCAAAATCATGTAAAATTCTCCTCTTGTGAATCATTTTGCAAAAATACATTTTAAGTCAAATATTGTAAAGTTGTAATTCATATTTAAGGGAAAATAATCCTTATTTGTAGTCACTGTCTGAACCTCTCGGTGGCTTTTTATACTCATGAAGTATTTGCACAAATAGTAGTTACCTCTTCTCCAAAAAAGTGTGAACTTTATTTTTATAATTGTGACTAATTTTTAAATGTTATGCATCACAGTTTGGCATTTTCTGCCTGCCTTCCAAGTTAACCTAACTCCTACTGCTAAACTTAAATTAGGAAGAACCAAAATAAGCATTTGCACTGTGCTTAGTGCCCTCAAACAAGTTGTGGCCTTTAACATGTGGCATCATTACTGGTGTAAATGTCAAGGAGGGATGGGTGTGTATCATTATAGTAGGCTCTCATGTGTTAGCCCTGATTTGGATAGTCTTACCTATTGTTTTGACTAATGTAAAAATACGGAATTATGACATTGCAGAAGGAAGAACTGGAGTTACGCACAAAAAGAGAGATGGAAGAAAGAATAATAACTATAGAAATCCCTGAAGTTCTGAAGAAGAAGCTGGAGGATGACTGTTATTACATCAACAGGAGGAAACGGGTATACGGGGGAAACACAGAAAACAGAGATTTGTCATAGAGCGTTTCTTCAGCCATATTTTGCCATTACAGACTCAAACATCTGAGAACATTGGGGGAATGAAATTTATGTTGTTAGGTTTTGTGCTAAGTTGGGCTATAAACTCTTTTGACAGTAGTGCTCTGCTGCTGATTAAATTAAAGTGCACAAGCCTTCCCATCCCTGGCTACCCATTAGAATCCTCTAGGGAACTTTGCAAAGCCCTGATACCTGGGCTGCAACTGACAGGGTAAGACGAAATTGATCTGTGGTGGGAGCTGGCTGTAGATACAACCTAATGGGTCAATGCTTGCTTTTATTTAGAAAATTAATATTGTAATATACATGGGGAAATTACCAGTAGAAGAAAAACATCAAAGAGCTTCAATGCATGTATCTATAAAAGATTCTCAAACACAATTGACTTTGTTTTTGAGTTTAAAAAATGTTATAAACAAGACCATTGTTTCTTGGATTATATAGTTTATACAGTGAGATGAGTGCATCAGATGTCTGTATTTTTATTAACAGTTAGTGAAACTTCCATGCCAGACCAACATCATAACTATTTTGGAGTCCTACGTGAAGCATTTTGCAATCAATGCAGCCTTTTCAGCCAATGAAAGGCCTCGTCACCATCATGCTATGTCACATGCCAGCATGAATGTGCATTACATCCCAGCAGAAAAGAAGTGAGTAGGAGAAGAGGGGTTGGCATCCTATGGTTCTCTCTTTGTGTATTAGAGAAATGACTTCTGTTTAGAGCAGGTAACACTGACTCCGTTTTATGAGTTCATTTAATAACATCACTTAATACACAGTTTAATATCAAAATATTGTACCTTTTTTGAAATGTTCAGTAACTATTTAGGTGTCTGGTCTGGATACAACTCCAAGACCAGTTTGTTCAGGGATTTATTAATACCTCTTTTTTTCTTTGAGAAACATCAGAATGAACAATGCAGATTTTGTCAAAGCTCGTTTACAAACACACCTTTATTCCAGTGTGAGTAATCAACCTCCTAGCCTACCTTGGCGTGTGTGGCCCAGCTGCAGTCAAGTCAGACAAGTAGATTGTTCAGGCCCAGACAGGTGATCGGAGTTCATCAGGGCCACCCCATGCGGCTCCACAGCACAGGGTGCTTGGGCTCATGTGTGGCACCGAATGGATTCACTTGTGTTCAGTGTGGGAGTTAAACTTCCAGCACACTGGCTACTCTTTATATTCTAGCCTAGGTTCCCATTTAATGCTTTAGTATTGACATCTACCAATTCATTGCATTGTTTATGTGTGTAGGTGTTAAATATATAGTCTTTAAAACTCTGCCTTATGAAAAATGTATAACCTTATTGTGACATTTTGGGAAGTTCTGTTACTTTGTTGCATCTCTAATCTCTTCTTAATTCTTCCAGTGTTGACCTTTGTAAGGAGATGGTGGATGGATTAAGAATAACCTTTGATTACACTCTTCCACTGGTTTTGCTCTATCCATATGAACAAGTTCAGTATAAAAAGGTGACTTCTTCCAAATTTTTTCTTCCGATTAAGGAAAGTGCCACAAGTACTACTAGGTAAGTTAACCTGCAGTTCGACCATCAGATATCAGCAATCAGATAGGAGGATCTGTTTTTGAAAATTGTCTGATGCTATGGGGCCAACCTGTTTGGAGGGGGGTGATTAAAACGTTCCCATACTGGTGGCTTTCTTTTTTCCTAGGGAAGTTAAATGCCACCATTCACTTTCAAATGGCTCAGAAAGATTTCACCAAGTTAAGATTCCAGTATAGAGCACTTGGTTGGATTTTGAGCAGCTATCCCTGTCTTTCCAAAGACACTGGGCTGAAGAGAATACAGCCTGGGCAGGGTAGGAGGTGTGGGTTTGAATTCAGCACCCTCACTAGTTGTAGGACTTGGGGAGGTGCCTTCCCTGCATCTTACTTTGGTCTCTGTGCTCTGCATGAGCCCCCTTCTCCTTGCAGCCCCTTCTCCCTTCCTTCCTGTCTCTTGTTTCCTGGTCCTCAGCCTGCCTGCCTTTCCTGTTAGTTTCACCCCAGGTGGGAGGGCTATAAAACTTATTGGAAACCTGTGTCAATTTCCCCCTGCCCTACTCCAAAACTCCAGGTTCCCAGCATCCAGCGTGAACTGTTTCCACGTGTTTGAGGCTTTTCTAGTCCTGCCAGTAATTGCATTGTGACGAGATAATGTGGCATTCTTGCGACCAGGGTTTCTCAGCTTTGGTGGTTTTGATGCTCTGAACCTTATTTGTCACTATGGGGGCATCCTGTGCACTGTGGATATTGACCAGCATCTCTGGTCTCTATCCACTAGATGCCCGTAGCACTTTTCCAACTGTCACAACCAAAACTGTCTCCAGACAGTGTCGTTGTGCCCCTGGAAGGGCAAAAATCACTTCCAGTGGGGAACCTTTTCTTAGACAGTTATGCAAGGGCATCATAATCTATGATACCATGCCTCACAGAGTTATTGAGAGGGGTATAATAATTTTATGGGGCTAGTTACTTTTAAAGAAAATCTTTGTTTTGGTACATTTGGAAGTGAATGTATCCAGCCCTCCAGGAGTGAAGTTGAGAGTGGTTTTTCTGTCCAAAGGAGGACATTTAAGAACCCCTCCAGGTTTTGCCAAGACTCTGCGGGCCTGGTATGCATGACACTTTCCCCTCTTCTGTAGGAACCAGGAGGAGCTCTCTCCAAGCCCACCTTTGTTGAACCCGTCCACCCCGCAGTCCACGGAGAGCCAGCCGACCACAGGTGAGCCGGCCACCCCCAAGAGGCGCAAAGCTGAGCCAGAAGCCTTGCAGTCTCTGAGGCGGTCCACGCGCCACTCTGCCAACTGTGACAGGCTGTCTGAGAGCAGCGCCTCGCCTCAGCCCAAGCGCCGGCAGCAGGACACGTCCGCCAGCATGCCCAAGCTGTTCCTGCACTTGGAAAAGAGTAGGTCCATTCCTGGGTCCCAGAAGGCCATTTGCTTCTGCTTGGTCTGGGCCAGGCACTGCGCTCCTGAGGAAAGGAGTTCATGCAGCAGGGGGGCTAGGGGTTTAAGGGAAGAGCACACAGTCACATCCAGGTTGGCCCACTTGTCTGTGGGCATTCGACCCCGGAGTTTGGCCCTGGCTGAGGCTCCTGAGGCTTTTTCTCTGACCTGTGAGCAGCTGGCTGGGAGAGGGGCACCGCATGTCTTCAGCTCTGTAGTGCGATGCTTGGTGCCTACTGCTTTCGATCTGTCTTGGGAGCCTGTCAGCAGTCACTCCCCGTCCCCTCCTCCAGTCCTGATCTGCCATTGCTAGGCAACTGCTGGTTACTTCCTACCCTCTGGATTCGCCTCTTCTGGGCATGACTTCACATCAGTGGAATCATGCAATATGTGTTCTTTTGTCTGTGGCTTTCACTTCACATAATGTTTTCCAAGTTCATGTTATAGCTTCTGTCGGTACTTAATTCCTTCCTTTTCTTTTTTCTTTTTTTGCCAAATGATATTCTAGGTACTGTCTTACAGTGGCACAGCCTTACTGTAAAGGTTAAGAACTTCTCTGCTGTTCATAACTCTTCCAGCAGTCTTTAATTTATAACTGTGTGATTTATAAGTGAATAGTTAACATCTTTTCCTTTTGAAGAGACACCTGTGCATAGCAGATCATCCTCGCCTGTTCCTCTGACCCCTAGCAAGGAGGGGAGTGCTGTGTTTGCGACCTTTGAAGGCAGAAGAACTAATGAAATCAATGAGGTAAAGAGTTAGTGTTTTTTGTTCATCCCCAATGAGTCCTTCCTTCTGTGGTTGCATAAGTCCTGTGGGAGGAAATCGGGTTTCCTTAGAAGCATTATGTTGCTCTTGCTGTTAACAAAATCGTTGATATGATGTGTAACATTGTGTTGTTGATTTCTAACATGAGAAAACGTAGGATTCCAGTCCAAACGTACATTCATCTTTTCTCTTAAATAGTATTCAAATATGAGTATTGTATATTCTCACTTAAAATCATCAGTAGGTTCTTCAACTTTAAGAAGAACAACACATAACAAAACCAGTTTAAATCACAGCCTGATTGATAGAGACAAGAGTTAAATTCCTAGGGCATCTCATTGACTTTACAATGAAATGATGTGATTTGAAGACCTGTATTTTCATTTTATAGAATAGACATTGGAGCACAAGGCTAGAGAGTAAACATTTTAGGCTTTGTGAGTTATACATTGTCCATCAAGTCTACTCAACTCCAAAACCAGTCACACACACTGTGCAAATGAATGAGCGTGTTATGTTCAAATGAGACTTTATTTATGGACACAAATTTGAATATCAGGTAACTTTCACATGTTAGGAGACATTATTCTTCTTTTTTGCTATTTTTCCAACTGTTTATAAAATCCACCCTTAACGGTAATATTTTAATTTTATTTATTTATTTATTTATTTATTTTTGACAGAGAGAGAGAGAGAGAGAGAGAGAGAGATACAGAGACAGAGAGAGAACTGAACTGGGGGAGATCCCAGCCCAGCACATGGTTCCTCACGGGCCGGGGCTGGGACTCGATCCCCAGTCCCCAGCGCTACAAAGTGAGCGCTTAACCCACTGAGCCGTCCTGGCTTCCCCTTTAACGGTAATATTTTAATAGGCATCCCTTTGAGGGCATCAGCATTATGCCAGGCACTTGACCTGAGTTACTTCAAACTCTTACCTTGCCTCCAGTTTTCCATTTTTCAGAGGGGAAACTTCATTTTGAAACTCTCTTTAAGGCCACTTAGGATGTATGTAGGTAGTGAGTGTTTCCAGGGTCCAGGGGATGTCCTAGTCCTTTAGGATGTTCTGTGACTCTCACCTAGGATGTGGGTTGTCCTTGTTCCTGTGTATAGGGAAAGATGACTAGACAGAGAGAACCTTGATGACGGGGGCAGCAAAGTTTTTCTGTTGCGGGTCAGATTGTAAATCTTTTCAGGGTTGCACACCATATGGTCTCTCTAGATTACCCTGCTCTGCTGTTATAGCACAAAATCAGTGTGGACAGTTCATAAGTTAATTGGGCGTGGACCTGTGCCCCCCTCCCCCAGTTCATTTAGGCACTGGTAATTGAATTTCACGTGATTTTCACATGCCATGAAATATTATTATCTAATAACCATTTTTAGCCCGAGGCTCTGAATTTGGCCCAACAGCTATATAGTTGGCTGACCCCTGGTAGAGAAGCTGGAAAACCCAATTAGTTTTACCATGATGTTGAGGGAAGAGTAGAACTTTTCTAGTACAAGTTGTCCCAGTTTTCAGACAAGAAGGGCCTGCTGGTGTTATTATTTAAAGGGAATCATGTTTCTTTAAAATGCATCTGAATATTCAAACAGGGCCTTCCTACTCTGGTCAGTGGTGTGAGTCCACCATCTCTCATGGTTGTAGGTACAGCTGCAAGCTCTATTGAAAAAGTCTTTCTAGTAAGTGTGTGAATTTCAGCAGGCACCCACAGTGACTCAAAAGACCTTATTGCATGTATTTCCA
>PVKE010048711.1:0-11508 GCA_004027555.1 Craseonycteris thonglongyai | reverse complement strand
AGAAATAAAGATCATAGTGGAGATAAGCAAAATAGAATCTAAAAATACAATGCAAAAGATTAATGAAACCAAGAGTTGGTTCTTTGAAAAGATATACAAAATTGACAGACCTTTAGCCAGACTCATCAAGAAAAAAAGGAAAGAAGACCCAAAATAAATATTAATAAAATCAGAAATGAAAGAAGAGAAATGACAACTGATACCACAAAAATACAAAGGACTAAGAGAAAATATGAAAAATTATATGTCAACAAATTGGACAATCTAGAAGAAATAGATAAATTCTTAGAAATGTTCAACCTTCTAACTGAATTAAGAAGAAACAGGAAATCTGAACCAATCAACCAATCACTACTGATGAAATTGAATCAGTAATAAAAAAATATTTCCTACGAATAAAAGTCCTGTACCAGATGGTTTTCCAGGTGAATTTTACCAAATATTCAAAGAAGACACTGAAGGAAGAAATTGGAGAAGAGGCAAGTAAATGGATGCACATACTGTGCTCATGGATAGGAAGAATTAACATTGTTAAAATATCCATACTACCAAAAGCAATCTATATAATTCAATGCAATTCCTATCAAAATCAAAGGCTTTTTTTTTCAGAACTAGAACAAATAATCTTGAATTTCATATGGAACCACAAAAGACTCTAAGTAGTCATAGCAATCTTGAGAAAGAAGGACAAATTTGGAGGTAAAATGTTTCCTGGTATCAAACTATAATACAAAGCTATAGTAATCAAAACAGCATGGTACAGGAATAAAAGCAGACACACAGATCAAAGGAACAGAATAGAGAGCCCAGATATAAATCCATGCTTGTATAGTAATACAGTGGGGTAGAGACAATCTCGTCAATAAATGGTATTGGAGAAACTGAACAGATACATGCAAAAAAAAAAAAAATGAAATTGGACTACTTTCTTGAACTAGAATAAACTCAAAATGGATTAAAGACTTAAACAAAAGATCTGAAAGCATAAAATTTGTGGAAGAAATAATAGGCAATAAAGTCTCTGACATTGCTCTTAGTAATATATGTATTTTTTAATTTACTCGGGCATGGAAAGCAAAACAAGCAGATTTGACTACATCAAACTGAAAAGTTTTTGTATAGTAACAGAAACCATCAACAAAATGAAAAGACATCCTACTGAATGAGAGAAGATATTCACCAATGATACATTTGATAAAGTGTTAATATTCAGTATTTGTAAAGAACTTATATAATTCAATAACAAAAACAACAACAAAACCTCTAAACAATCCATTTAAAAATGAGCAGAAGACCTGAACAGACATATCTCCAAAGAGAACATACTCATGGCCAATAGACATATGAAAAAATGCTCAATGTCACTAATCATGAGAGAAACACAATTTAAAACCACAACGAGAAACCACCTCATACTTGTTAGAATGACTATCATCAATAAATCAACAGACAACAAATATAGGCAAGGAGTGGAGAAAAGGGAGCACTCATGCTCTGTTGTTTGGATAGCAAATTGGTGCAGCCACTATGGAAAACCATTTGAAGGTGTCTCAAAAAATGAGAAATTGAATTATAATACCTTATGACCCAACAATTCCACTTCTGGATATTTAGCTGAAGAAATCCAAAACACGAATTTGAAAAGACATATGCACCACTATGTTCAAACAGAATTATTTACAATAGCCAAGATATGGAAGCAACCCAAGTGCCCATCAATACATGATTGAAAAAAGAAGATGTGGTATAAGTATACAATGGTATGTTACTCAGTCACAAACAGAATGCAATTTTACCATTTGTAACAACAGAGGATATTATGCTAATTGAAACAAACTAGACAGAGAAAGACAAATATTATATGATCACCCTTACATGTGGAATCTAAAGAATAAAATGAACAAACAAAACAGAAACAGACTCATAGATACTGAGAACAAACTGATGGTTGCCAAAGGGGAGAGGAGGGTTGGAGAGCTGGGTGAGAATGGTGAAAGAATTAAAAAATACAAACTGGTAGTTACAAATAATTACAAGGATATAAAGTACCACATAGAAAATATAGTCAATAATGTTGTAACAACTATCTATAGTGCCAGTGGGATACTAGACTAATCAGAGAAACCACTGCATAAATTATATAAATGTTTAAACACTATACTATATACCTGAAATTAATATAAAAGAATATTGACTATCTACTGTAATTCAAAAAGTAATTTAAAAATATCCTTTGTGTATATGGAGTTTTTCCAGATTCTTTTCAAGCCACTTTCTGAATGGTGCGATATTTTTTTTTTTATTATGGGGCGCATACAACATATGCTAATCAGGTGCTGCTTCCATAAACTGAATATCAAGAACTAAAAGTAAGCACTTCAAGGTTTTGCTGTATATACAGGCTCAAATATCTGTCAAATTATTTGCAAAAGACGTGTAATTCTTTATGTAAACACAATTCAAAATATTATTCCATGGCTGCAAGGCAAAAAATTCTGAATCTTGTACTCAACCCATTTGGAAAAGTCGACCCCCAGTGTCTGCCTTACCAGATGATTTATGATGGTAACTTTCCCTTTGTCATTAGTTGTCAGTTTTCTGTGAAAAGATATTTAATTCAAGTTTAATGCTTAACGACCACACAGATACCAATTAGGAGGAGAATATAATAAAAAATTTATGGAAGAGCCAATGCAGAATCGAAGTGACTGAGGTGCTGTTGACAGGTGCCATGCAGGGAACTTGCCTTCACACTTCAGTGGGTTAGAGTGCCCTGGATTGCACTGCTGACTTATCTTTTCTCTTGTATTATATTGTACTGAACCTCCCTTTAAAATATGTAAATGTTATATTCTTAGTGGGAAGGAATAAGAAGAGAATTGTAGGTCATTGCCTTTGTATTAAAAATTGTCAACAATTCCTCATTTCCCTTAGGATAAAAGTCAAACTCTGTAGCAGGGTGCTGTGGACCCAATTGTATCCATGCCCTGTGCCCACCCATATATGTTGAATCCTAACCTATGTGAATGCATTTGGAAATAGAATCTTTAGGGCATAATTAAAATTAAATAAGGTCATAAGGTGAGGCCCTAATTTAGTAGAAGAGGTATGTTTTTAAGAGATACCAGAGCTTGCGCAAAATGAATTCTACATTGCCAACACTTTGGTCTTAGGCTTTCCAGCCCCCAGAACTGTGAGAAATAAATCACAGTTGTTTAAGCCATGCAGTCTGTGGTATTTTGTTGTGGCAGCCCTATCAGAATAAGATAGGCTTTAGTATGAAGAAGTGCAATGTTGCTGTAACCACTGAAAATGTAGAAGGGGCTTTGGAACAGGGTAATAGGTAGAAGCTGGAGTAATTACGATGTGTATTGCTAGAAAAAAACCTACATTGCCATGAACAGAATATTGGTGTAAATGTTAATGTTAAAGGCCATTCTGACAAGATCTCTGATGAAATGAAGAACAGGTTATTAGAAACTGGAAAAAAGGTGAATCTTGTTATAAAATGGTAAAGAATGTGGTTGAATTGTACTCTAGTGTTTTGTGGAAGGTAGAATTTGCAAGTAATGGAATTGGATATTTAGTGGAGAGTCCTAAACCAAGTGTTGAAAAAGTAGCTTGGTTGCTTCTGACTGCTTAGTTAAAATGTGAAAGGAGGGAGATGAATCAAAGAAATAATGGTTAAGCAAAGAGAAACCAGAACTAAATTATCCATCTATCCATATTGCAAAAAAGGGAAGTTTGTTCAGTAGTAAACAATAAGAATGTGGCTGGGTAATGGTTTTTTAAACAAGTTTCTCATGACATTAATCAGCCAGGGATAAAAAAAATGGGATTATACTAGCAGGGATACTTTTGTGTTTGGACTAAAGGGGACGGTGAAAGTACAACATATGGAAGGAAAGCTGTCAGACTTTTTGAATTGTACAGGACCAGATCATAGAGCTATTCTGCTGTAATAGCATATATTCCTCAAGGGAAGAGAAAAATGAATTTAAATTTGATTCAGAGAGTATCATGGCTGCAACTCTCAGCACAGGGCCATGAGGGCAAGTCTATTTTCTTCTTGGTTTCTGAGGGTGGGGACCCCACAGACTGCTGCAGGTAGGGATACTGCCACCCCACTGGGCGTGGAAGAAGGGACATGAGCCAAAGAGGCTTGTTCTTGAACCTAATAGAATTTGCTTGCTAGGTCTTGCACGTGGTCGGGGTCCATCACCACTGTCTTTCCAATTTCTTCCTTTTGGAATCGGAATGTCCATCCTATGCCTGTCCCATCACCGTATTTTGGAAGCACATAACTTATCTGGTTTCACAGGTTCACAAATAAAGATGAATATTGCCTCAAAATGAATTGTATCTCCTGTCTCCCCCATACATGATTTAGAATGATATTTACATGAGACTTTGGACTTTTAGAGTTTATGCTGGAATGATTTAAGACTTTGGGGTAGGGCTATAGAGATAGGATGAAGGTGTTTTGCATGCATTAGGGCGTGAATTTTGGGGGCCCAGAGGGCAGAATACTATGGACTTAACTGTGTTTCACACAAATTCATATTTTGAAGTCATCAGCCCCGATGAGTGGGTCTGAAATCTGATAGAATTATTGTCCTAATAAGAAGAGTAAGAGACTGAAGTGCTCTCGCCCTTTCTCTCTATATATCTATACCTATATCATCTATATCGTCTATATATCTATCACCTCTGTCTCTTTCTATCTACCTTTATCTCTATCTCTATTCTCTATCATCTCTAGCTCTAGCTCTGTCTCTCCATAGTCACACACTGAGGAAAGGTCATATGAGGACCTGAGAAAGTGGCCATCTGCAAGCTAGGAAGACAGTTCTTGTCAGAACTTGAACATGCTGACACCCTAATCTCAGACTTCTAGATTCCAAAACTGTGAGAAAATATTTGCTGTTTAAACCATTCTATGATATTTTGTATGGAAACCTGAACAAAGTAATACAGATTGAAATCATTCTGGATCTGGATACCTCTTAGTCTTTCAAATTTATCCTGTCACTCTTTCCCACTTACCCCACATCTCACTGCCAGGGAGCTGGATTCACCCATGCTATTCTTATTCTAGTTAGCTCATTTTCATCTACGTGTTAGGAAAGACACACCTGAAATAGAACTTGGATTGGAAGATTTCCCTTATCACTCAGGCAGCATTATAGTGTCTTGCCTGTATAGGTCAAGTAATAGCCATTTTTACAAAATTCTACAATTATTAATTCCAAGGTTTGACTCATTGAACTGACCTGAAAGCAAAAGTTTCATTCTACTGATATTTAAATTTCTGGACCTGAGGGTCTCATGACTCAGTGATTAGGTCTAGGACTTCAGAGTTAGCAGCAAGGTCTATTACTGAACTTGGGCAAAGTACTCAACATTGCTGAGTGTCTCCATCTGTAAAATTGAGAAGATAAAAAGGTTAACTGTGACAGGAAGGTTTGTTAAACCATAAGTGTCTAGACCATAGCAGATGTTTGGATTTAGTAGTTCTGGGTGAGGTGAGGTAGAGGGATTATGCTTTTAATACGTTTCCAGGAAATGCTGATGCTGTGGTTCAGGGAACCCACTGTGAGAAACACAGCAGTCTGAGATCTACAACAAAGTGATTCATACATTTATTTAACACATATTTATTAAGTAACTTTATAGGTCAAGTTCTGCATAACCATTAAGGATACAGGCATGGATAAGTCAAATTTATTTCCTTGGTGACCTTAAAAATCTTAGTTAGGTGATGCTGGGGTAGCTCAGCAAATGAGCACATGCCTTACAAATTGCAAGGGCCAGGCCAGGGTTTGATTCTTGCCCCAGGCCCATGCACACTCCACATGCTGAACTGCAGTGCAACTGGTACCCCCTGCCTTGGCTCACCAGCAGAGGCTCAGTTCCCATGTGGGGGTCCCTGGCTTGGTTTCTGCCCCTTGTGGCCCCATATTCACCTGTGTGGAATGAAAGCATGTCACAGCTAATGATGTACAACTGTGGAGATTGCTCTGGGCCCTCCCTGTTCTCTCTCTCTCTCTCTCCCTCTCCCTCTCTCTCTCTCTCTCTCTCTCTCTCTCTCTCTCTCTCTCTCGCCTTTTCTTAATAAAATAAGTCTTAAAAAAAATTGTTAGAAACAGATGTAACACAATAAATGAATAAAACCAACTAAATTACTTCAGATGAATCATTAAGGGTGAAGACAGAGAGCTTCTTGAGGAGTCTTTAATTAGATTGGTGAGGAAAGACCTCTTCCGAGGAGGTGGTATTTTATTTGAGGACCTGAGGGTAGAAAGGAGTCTATTCTATTCAGAGCATGGCAAAGAGGTTTATAGGCAGAGGAGAAAGCAACTATGAAGTCTCAGAGGCAGAGAAGAGCCTGGCTTATTTAAAGAACAGGAAAAAAAAAAATTCTATTGGCTTGAGAATAATATTGCAAAAATAATATGAGATGAAGTGAGATAGGCAGCAGCCAGATTACACACTGTCTATGGAGTACAAGCTATTTGGAATTTATTCACAGTACAATAGGTTTAATCAGAAGAGGAGTGTCGTCTACTCTGTGTTTTAAAAGATGATTGGCTGCTATGTGAAAGGTTGTAGAGAGTAAGAATAAAAGCTGTCATTGGGTTTCATAAAAGTTCAGGGAAGAAGTGGATGTAACTGACAGTAGCATAATGGAACTGGGTAGGAAGAGCTATGGACGAGATTTGAGAAGGAGCTTGAAAGTAAAGTTCATAGGACTTATTGATGGATTAAGTATGGTGATTAGGGACAGAGTATGTTCAATAGAATTTAGGTTTTCAATAAAAGAAGTGTAAATGATTGAAATGGCTTCAAAATGGCCCTATTGGTTCATGCCTGCCTAGCATTTAGTTTATTAAAAATAGTAAGTCATCATGAACAGATTTTTTTTTCTATACAAGAAAGTGCTGACTTAAGCTGCCAAGATATTTTAAGCATCGTACTAAGGAAGCAAACACACACATCAGGAGCACCGATGAGCTCATTAGAGGAGGTTCTGATGGAATCCACATGAACATACTTCTAGCCTGAATTATTAATTGTGCAGAGAATCAAGGCTCCAATAATAAGGACAGTGAGTCATCTGGGGAAAAAAGGAGCTAAACAGTGACACAGGCTCTTTCTTCTACCCCTGTCTTTGTATCTTCTATCTAGAAGCCTTTATTCCTCATAAAATTTCCTTTTTAGACTTGAAAATAAGTAGCAACCTCAATGTTCAACAATAGGAGATAGGTTAAACACATTTTGCTACATGTATACAATGGAATACTTTTGAAACCAGATGCTGTTTGATATACAACTGAATACACTTTCTATTCTTTGTTGTTTCTGTCTCTGCCTTCCTCCTCTACAATGAGGCCTGCAGCTTGAGTGTAGGGTCCCTGGAAAGAAAATAGAAACACAAGACGTCATTGCTTTGAATTTAAATAAATTTTATTTTAAAATTAGTAGCTAGACTTTCAACTCATATAAATAGGATTTTATATAGGGAGATTCAATACATAGAGGATTAACTGACTATAGAGAAAACCAAAGAATAACCAAGAAGGGGATGTGATATTAAGGAGAGTTCTGCCACTTACTAAAAAAAAATATATATATATTCTTCCTGGAATTGGGGGTGGGCAGGGTAAAAGCAATAGAAAGAAGAAAGAAAGGTCAAAGGTAGAGAAGCAGATGTCACGACTTCCTTTGTGTAGTTGAATCTTTGTAGCAGAAGAAGAAACACTAGTTGATTTGTAGAATTCCAAGAACATTGGAGCTGCTACCCTAAGTCCCCAGGAGTGTCTGGGAAGGACTCAACCTTAAAAGCATTCTCAATTCAACACAGTCCTTTTTAACAGATGACTGTAATGTTAAAACAATTATGGCTATGGGGGAGGTGGGGGGCGCGGGTGCCTAAGCACATGGCGCTAAGGAAATGCCAGTGTCCTGAATGCTCAGCATAAAGTAGAATGAGCAGCTGAGAACTGTCAGCAAGATGCAGACATGCTAAGATGACCAATGGAATTGAAGAATTTGGGATTCAGGACTAGAAGGGCACAATGATGTGGCTGAGAGCAGAACTAAGGCCAAGATCCACAGTCAGCAGCAGTGAGTTGTAGTATGACTCCCCAAAAGCCATATGGCACCAGTCACACCCAAGCAGATACTAGTAAAGGGCAATCAGTGCCCGGTCAGGCTAAGCTGCATTGTAATGACTACTGCAAGGACCCCAAACACATCCTGGGACACAGACAACCCTCACATAATGCTACGAGGGCGCCATCGTTGCGCTGAGAGAATCCAAGGAAGGTGGGGGGAAACCCCCAGAGACAGAGGAGTTACCCTCAAGAGAATGTTTTAAATAGAAAAATAGCAATACCTTGACTTAAAAAATTTAATTCTCAGTGGCAATGAGAACTCAACAATACAAAGAAATTTGCAATGAAAGATAAGAAGTCTTTTCAGTATTTATTGCTATATTTAATATTTTTTGATATTTGTGTAAACCTTTTGTTCAGCTACATTTACACTCTAATAATCATTTTTAAAATTTTGAAACAGAACTTTCATTGATGCAAACTATGTCTACCACTGCTGAAGTTGAAAATAAAAAGACAGTCACAGAATGTTACGATAGTGTGAAAATTTTGTGGAAAGAAAAGTACAAACATGTATACATCAAAATATGGATGGAGCTATAAGTAATTTTTTCTTTTTCTGTGTAATTTTCTTACTTTCTTCTACATTTAAATTGTTTTATTTTTTTTAAATCAACTTTATTGAGATACAATTTACATATAATGAAATGCAGAGACTTTAGGTGCACAGTTCAATTTTGATGATATACAACTATGGAGACTGCTGTGGGCCCTCTCCAATCTCTCTGTCTCTATTTCTCCTCTCTCTCTCTCTATCAAAGCAATAAAATAAATCTTAAAAAAATAAAAATAAAAAATAAGAAATTAAAAAAAAATTGTACTGAAATACTTTTTCTGTACTTTATACTTCATTGTTCAAAAATCATTTTACAAATGCATGGATCTTGTAATAGTTCAATTCCATTTATCTAATTCTTTTTGCTACTGTTTCCATGTATATTTAATTCTCCATATATTATTGACACATATTATATTACTATTACTTTTGTTTCAAATAGTCATTTACCTTATACAGATATTAAAATAAGAAAAATTCTGGGGGTTTTTTTTGTTGTTTGTTTGTTTTTTAATTTAGGCACAAATTTTTCTTTTCTGAGCTCTTCTTTCCTTTATGTGAACTAGATTCCATCCTGGGTTTTTTTTGTTGTTGTTTTTTTTTTCAGCCTGAAAACAATTTCTTTAGCATTTTGTATGCTATGACACATTTTGTCAGGTTTCATTAATCTGAAAATGTATTTTATTTTCATTTTTGTGGGATGTGTTCACTGGGCATATAATTCTGGGTGGAAAGTCTCTTCTTGTGTCCTCTCTTCATCCCCAAATCCTAGTTCATTTTTTTTGTTTTGTTTTAATTTTGTTTTTTATTTTTAGATTTATTGGGGTGAAACTCATGGACACAGTCAATAGTTTAGTAGTGGTTACTTGAGAGTAAGAGGGAGGGGGCATCAAATATATGGTGATGGAAAGATAACTGACTGGGTGGTGAGCACACAATGCAATACACAGACAATGTAATGTAGAATTGTACACCTGGAAACGATGTAATTTTTAACAAACTATAGTTCTTTAAAGATATTCCTTTGTCTTTTGACCTCTGTTGTTTTTATTGGAGACTCACTTGTCACTTACTTTTGTTTTTTCTTGTATGCAATATGCCATTTTCCTCTGGAGACTTTTAAGACTTTTCTTTTTCTTTTTGATTTTCAGCAGTATCACTGTAATGTGAATAGGTTCGGTTTCATTTTTATTTATTCTACTTCAAATTAGGTAAATTTTTTAGTCTGCACATGGATATTTTTCACTAAATTCAGAAAACAAATTTCCCCAAACTCTTTTAAATATTTTTCTGCCTCATTTTCTTTCTCCCCTTATTATGAGACTCTAATTATGCATATATTAAACTTCTTGATGTCTTCCCACAGGTCCATGATACTTTTTTGTTTTTTTATATATTCTGTTTCTTTTTTCAATCAGAGTAGATCATTTCTATGGATATGTCTCAACATTATTGACTCTTTCTAGTGCTATTTGCAATCTTTTATTAATGCCAAGTGGTGAATATTTAAAAAATTTAAACATTGTATTTCCAGAGTTAGCATTTCTACTTGGCTTAAAAAAAAATTATCTCCATTTCTTGTCTGAGATCCTAATAAGGACTTAATAAGTCTATCATTTTAAGTCTTTAATAGCTGCCTATTTAATAGCTGCTTTCAAGTCATTGTCTGCTAATCATAACATCTGGGTCATTAAACAATCTGTTTTCTTTGATTGATATTTTTCTTGATTACAGATGATATATTCCTGCATCTTTGCATGTATAGACATTTTTATTATATGCTGAACATTGTGGATAACATACTGTGCAGAGTTTGGGCTATATTGTCTCCCTTAAAAACTCACTGAGATTTTTCCCGACAGGCAGTCAGTTGATTCCTGGAAAGTTTCCTTTTTTCTGTTGAAGCTCTGTTTAGCCTTTGTAAGTGCAGGTCTAGAGTAGCTCTACACTAAGACACGATTCTTACTCTCGACCTATTTCAGCTGCATGCTTAGGATGTGAATTATGCTTTTTCACTCTGGCTGGGCCACTATTTCAAACTCTCTTAAAATATCTCCATGCCACTATTAACCTTGTAGCAGCCACTCTGATAGGTCTTATACTGGATACGTACAACCTGGGCTTTGTCCAGGGATCTGTAGCAATTCTCTGCATTCCATTCTTCCGCCCATGGGTTTCCAGTTGCTCCTACGGCACAGTTTCTTCCCATTGGCTGATCTTTGCTACCACTTTCAGGTGCTGCAGAAGCCATCTGTTCTGATCTTTGCCTCCTCAGCTAAGAGACCACCAGGCTCTGCTTGGGTTCTATTGTCCTTCTCTGTGTGGTAGCTGGGAAATTGTATTTATTCAGGTAGATCACGGAACTTACCTCTTCTATTACCTTTCTTTTAAAAATTGCAGGACTGTGCTGCCCCTTATCCAGTGCCAGAAAATAGTGGCCTTAAATATTGGGTCCAATTTCTGTTTATTTATTGCAGGGAGGTAAGTCTGGTACTAGTTAACCCAACATAGAAGGAAGGAGAAACCCTCCAAGTAAGTATTGTTTTTGATGATAACAATATACATAAACATTATTAAAATTCACTTCCTGTGACACTTTACTAAATGTGAGACTTGAGTTGCAAGGTAGCAAATTCAATGTTAGTTCAAAGATGTGAGTCTATGGCATATAATCAGTGCCTATAAATAATTGTGACTGACTGGATTTTTTTCGTAATTGATATGAATTTTGTTTTCAAATTCAGATTCTTTCTCTTTTACGTCCACATTAAACAA
>PVKE010048710.1:0-11494 GCA_004027555.1 Craseonycteris thonglongyai | reverse complement strand
AGACAGAGAGACAGAGAGAATGGGGAGGGCCCAGAGCAGTCTCCATAGTTGACAGCATTCGTTTTCCATATACGGTAGTTTCACTCCACAGGTGGGTGCAGGGCTGCGCAGGGCAGGAACTGGGCCAGGAGCCTCCTGCACAGGCCCTGGAAAGAACTGAGCTGGGGGCACACCCCAGTTCAGCATATGGGTTCACCTGGGCCAGGGCTGGGATTCAATCCTCCGGCTCCAGGGCTGCAATGAGTGTGCTCAACCTACTGAGCCATCCCAGCTTCCCCAGCCAAACTTTTAGTTTTTACCTCAGTTTCTATCTAAAACAGACAACCTCTCCCCCGCCAACACCCCACTCCCCTGGCCCTGGTACACGTGTGCAAGCGCACACACACATACACAAGCATACACCTGGGTGAATGAGCCAGTCAATAATTTAGAGTGGTGAGGACAGGAGGGCAGATCAGGCTAGAAGAGGTGAGTTCCAAAGCAATCCAGTGACGGCTACCTCTCTGCAGTTAAAGCTCCCTTGTACATAGGTATCTGTGTCGGTGAGCAGTATGCTCTCATTTTCTACTTCTTTTGCCCTTAACTACTAACCCTTGTTTGTATTTTAGTCTGCAAGAGACAGATAGGTGGGGAGGTAAGATAATTTCCAATATAATTATACTAGTTCCTTACAGCAACAGGTTACAATCTCAGTGTCACCATTGCTGAACACTGTATCTGGTTTGTTTCCTTGGGTGGTAATTTGTATACCATTTTCCTTCTCCTGCCTCTTTTCTCTTCTGAAAACTAACAGATTTTCTCTAAGCAACTATTTCATTTTTTATCATCTGCAAAGGTGGAACTGATCCTTTACAAATATTTTCAGAATCATTTTTTAATGATAAACCACCTACGTTTCTGCTTCTGTTTTTTCAATTCTCTTCTTTTCCTGATTAAAGGCATGAGTTCTTTAATACAATTCATTTTGTCATTCTAACACTTAAACACTATGTGTACATGTGAGATACTGCTTCCTTTTTGACGCTAAATTGTCTTTTGTTTGTTTTTTTAATTATGTGTGAGCCAAGTACATATACCCTTGAGAACAAGTAGATGCCAAAATTTACAATGCATAGAAAAAATAATAATCTGAAAGTTATTATATAAATCTCTTAGTATTCTAGAACTTGAGGAGGAGGAATCATAGTTCAACTCTTTTATAGAATACTTCCCCTTTCCTTTCTGTCTGCAACACCCACCCAAATCTATAACATGTTAGAGTAAATGAGAAAACTCAAAGGACACATTTAGAGTATTTAAGATCATGTAAGTCAGCCACAAAAGAGAAACGATCTTTTCCATGTTAAATCTTGAATCACTGGTGGCTTTGCTGTTCTAAATAGTCACGCCCTTCAAATGCTATTTTTTCAATAAGATGAAATGTAAAGAGAAGGAAATGGAGTATTTTTCTTCCTTTTTTTTAATCTGGAGAAAATAAGGAAGTTGAGGTTGTCAACAGACTGAATCTCTTTAGGTAAATCTTTTTAAGATAATGAAATTGTTTCAGATGTGTCTAAAACAAAAAAATAATGAGAGACGCTTCACCTCAGCCCTATTTTCCCAAGCCCTGTCTTTGGCTCTAGGCGAAGAGGCTTTCCAACTCATTCCACAAACCTGCACTAAGAATTTAGTCTGTGCCAGACCCCAAGCTAGGGATTGAAGAGAACAAATCACAGTCTTGTCTCTAAAGAGCTCCCAGTTTGGAAGGAGAAACAAACACATAGAATAATGATTAAAATACCATGTGCTAAGAAGCAAAACAGGAATGAATATATGCAAAGTACTTGAGGCTCACAGAAGGAGCCAAACCAGGTCTTTCAGGTGAAGTCATGGAAGGCTTCCCAGAGGCAGTGGCACATTACAGAGAATGAAGAACTCTATAAAATCTGTGCAGGCATGCCCTAGTTCTTCCTCTCAGCTTCCCCAGAATAATTCGAAAGAGAGCAGCCCAACAGTATATTTCTTTAGGATGATTCATGAGAGTGTTAGGCAACTGCCACCCGTAATAGCATCTCTAAGGAAAGTAATTAACTTGCAATTTTCCTTTATTATTTCACTCATCTACATAATTAAATCTCCTTAACATACTTATTTCATAGTATTTTATGAAGAATGATAATGCTGTTACTATATACTAATGATAATATAATTAGCCACTAGTTTCACATGCTTTGATGTATTCTTTCAAAAAATTATTCTAAAATACAACTTTAATGTGAGGTTTAGAAAGCACTAAGTATTTTCCTCTAAGACACAACTGCTTGTCATTATCTCACAGTGGAGAAATAGCCTAAAAGATTTGCCTTAGATTCCTCTGTTTTCAAGGAAAATATAAAGGTTTATCACGATGTACTAAAAATCTCACTAGTCCCCCCAAACATCACTTCTAAGGGATTTTTCAAGTTTAAAACATGATTATTGTCACTGTGTTATTTTTATTATACTATATAAATATGTATGCACACATATATACACATATGCATACACAAGTATAAATATCTTGTACGTATTATATTATTTTATGTGTACACATATATACATACATACAATAGTTGTGCTGTTATATACAGGGTCCAGCAGAAGTAACGCCCCTTTTTTATGAACTGGTAACACTAGCAAGTGTTACTTCTGTCAGACCCTGTATATGGTTATTTGGGTGTGTATTCACCTACGTATACAATAAAGAGCCTTTTAACCTTGCCTCAAATTTTATCTCTGTATCTTACAAATATCAAAAGTTATCTTTCCTCAGTCTCTTTCTTGAAGTTTTTATGTGCCAATATAAAAATGTTCAATCCTAACTGTGGTTTCCTCAGAGTTACATATTATGAAGCAGCATCCTGACTCTCTACTACACACTCCATGTGAACAACTTTAAATTCACTTTTCTGAAAGTGAGCAGGAGTTCATTTACCTCACTTTCACTGTCACTTTTATGCAATTTGGGGCTGTATTTAAATCTAGTTCGAAATGGTAGTGCAAGCCTTACAATAAGACAAACTAGCCCCAATTCATTGTCACTCACTTAGCTTGATTCCTTCTCCTAACATCTCATATGAAAGTTTCCTTTGAAAGTTACAGCCTCCTACTTTTTTTTTTTTTAATTTATTGTTAAATTTGATGAGGTTACATTGGTTGATAACAATTAGATAGTTTACAGATGTACAAGTCCACATCACATCATTCATGCATCGCATCATGTGCCCATCACTCAGTATCAGTTCCCCTTCCATCACCCCACATCTAGTGCCCACTCCCACTTCCCCCCAAGGGCACCAGCATTATGGACACACTCAATGGTTTGGTGGTTATCAGGATAGGGGGGAGGAGGGGGAGCCTCCTACTTTTTGAGGTGGGTTAAAATCAATTCTTGATGTATTCAATGTTTTCAAAGATGAATCAACATTTCAAATAATAATATCTCCCTTATCTATAGCATTCTTATTTTTAATGCATTTTTATAACTAGCATCCTAAATTTATTTATGCCCACAAAAGTTGACATGACAAGGTGAAGAAACTTGGGACAGTTACCCCTCAGGAGATAACTTAGTAGCTATAGTAAAGGCTCTATTATATAATACTTTGAACAATGTCATAGTTATATTTGGAGGGAAGCAAAGCCAAGTGTTTGACTTAGGTGGCCATCAGTTGCTTGTCTTTTTCCTAACTCGTCAAAACACTGCCTCTTTGCTTTTCAAATATATACTTGGCACACAAAATTACAACTTTAGGTGCTGAGCCAAAGCTTATATGGTATCTTCTTCTAGTTCACAAATACCACATTTATTTCACATTTCTCTTTAAGATGACTTTGGGTTCAAACAAGCTGGCCAAGACTGTACCAAAAACTTTCTGTTGGGATTTTATTTTTAATTTGTTTTATGTACAACTATCATTAAGGTCAATGCAACAGTATTTATCCAAATAAGTAATTTATCTGAGAAGTGGCTTAACAAAAATTAGGTTATATCATTCTCTAAACACCTCATCACTCGGTGTTGCTGATGCTTCTATGTCATTAACCATAAACCACTGGGATTTTCCAGCTCTGCTCTATATCACTGCCTCCCTACAGTAGAGGTGCATAAGCATAATTAAGAATCTATTTATTAATGTCATGCAGAAGTGTGGAGCAGACACTTTACAGAACAGTTTGTGTTAAGACAGGAGGTTGGTTTTTCCAAAAGCCTAACTCACATGCTTCTGAACAGTAGCAGTTCAGCATGGATATTGAAAGGTAACTGAATTCTAAGAGTGATTTCTCTAGCTGTTTTGCCTATGAGCATAAAATTGCTATTTCAAGAGAGAAATGCTAAAAAGAAGATTACTAAACATTCAAGCCTTACCACCAATTCCAAATCAGACTGGAAGCTTCCTGTGGTTTTGTTAAAAGGGGTTCCCACATCACAGAGAGTTATTCGTAGTACAGCACCCTCCTTCCTCTCATCATTGGTTCCCCGTTACCTATTGCATGAAATCCAAACTCCTGAGCAGAGCTCTCAAGAGTCCTCTGAGTTACACCTGAGTGCATTGCTTTTGCAAAAATAAAGCTTCCTTACTTCACAACATGAGGCTTGATACACGTGTGTGTGTGAGTGTGTGTGTGTGCATGTGCATGCATGTGTGTGTACAGAATCATATCATACAACATACAGTCAGAGAAAGAGGGAGGGAGAGAGACATCATGTTCACTCAGAATACATTTCTGGGATCTATATTATTTATTTTCCTAAAGAAGTCATGTTTAATTACATATTATATTTTGAACAAAGAAACTTGTACAAAATAAATTATAGATATGCCCACAGTAATAGGTGAGAAGATAAAACTAAAGATATGTATCCTAAAACTCATGGATATAATAAAATTATCCTTTAAATCAAGTAAAAAATATGATCAAATATCATAAATATAGATCACCTAAGGGACTTATACATATATAGCACATAAGACTACTCTGTCCCATAATATTTTACCTAAAATTAATACACAGGCTATAACAAACACCATTAATAACAATAATGCTATATCGTCAGAATTTAGAAATACTTAGTTTAGGATTTTGGAGTGCCCAGGTCTCTCTAAGAAAACAGTTCAAAGAAAACTGGATGAATGTCCTTTCTTACAATAAGTTTTCTTGCTGTGAAAAATATCCAAATCATTCTAGTTTCTCAGAGACATTTTTAGACAGGTATGTCAATAAAAGTACAATGATGGCTCTGATGGCCACTTCAGAAAGAGTTCCAACATTGCTTTGAAGGGAAGACTAGGCACTAGCATTGGTGCATAGCTTCCTAAGGGGAATCAAAGAGGATCGTAGTGATATTCAGCAATGAGGTATGTAGCACTTTTTCTAGGATCAGTTCATGAACTTAATCACCAGACTGCATGTGTTTTCATAGGTGTTATGTTGTTTCCCCCACTGAATGATTATTGTGTTTTTTTTCTTAAATAAGGACTGTTCTGATGTTCCCCCATTTTACTTTGTTTTTTTAAGTTTAGTGGGAGCTGTTAGCAAATATAAGGATAACCAAGGAAAAGTAAACTTCACTCACTTAACATTTTCTTGACACTAATCAAGGAGGGATAATCTTCCTTAGGGACTCATTTTTAAATTCTTTTTTATCAATACAGAGTTTCAAAATTACTTTAAACAATATCATATCTTTCTTATAAGGAAAGCTCAGAGCAACATCATCTAAGTGTCACCTTCAGTGGAGCAAGAGAGGCACAGGAATTTAGTATTTTGTTAAATCAGAGTTAGGAAAAGATCAGTGAGCCTAGGGTTTAAAGGTGCATTCATTAGGTTTTTATTCTTTGCCACTATCTGGTTTTAATATCAGGGCCCTTTGTTCAACTGCCCTTTCTTCTTTAAACCTGTTGAATAACAACCATGACAACCCAAGGATGAGACAGTAAATTGGTACAATGACTTTGGAAAACTGCTCAGCAATATCTACTAATGCTGAATTTAGGCATATCTTATGACCTAACAATTCCACTCCTAAGTATACATCCAACGCAAATCCATCCATCCATTCACCAAAGACATGTCCTAGTATGTTCATAGCCAAAACATTTGTGAAGACTAGAAAAACAGAAATACTCAAATTTCATCATAAAATAAAATTGATAAATAAATAATATATATTTACACATTATTCAGAAATTACAATGAATGATCAGCAACTATATATGATATAATGATTCTCACTAACATAATGTTAAATGAAAGAAGCCAGATACAGAGTACACAGTGAATAATGTCGTTGATATGACTAAAACAGAACAAAATGTAAAGACAGGCAAAAGTAGTCTATGCTGTCAGAGGTCAACATTATGGTTATTGTTGGTGGGGAGAGAAGTTAGGGACTAGAACAGAGCATGTGGGGGTTTATGTAGTGCTAATAGTGTTTCATTTCATGATCTAAGTGCTGATAACATAGGTATGTTCAGTATTTGAAAATTTAATAATTTTTATACTAAAGTTATGTGTAATTTTCTGATACGTGCATATTTTAATTTGATAAATTTTTTTTAAATGGGCCAAGAAAATCAAAAGCATCTTTTTGCTGCCACAAACATGACCCTTTGAGGATTTTAAAGTTTTCTGAATATCCCAGTAAGTACCAAATGGAAATATTAGTCAAAGTTGGCACAAATCAGCCATCATTCAATACAGCTGAGTTGAGGTTTTTATCTTTTTTTTTTTTTTTTTTTTTTTTTTTATGTAAAGACTGTCAGAAAACTAGAAATGAAAGTAAGTTAACATCTCAGATCACCAAGTAGTTTATTTAAAGGTCACATTCAACACAGTTCCCATGACAGAAAGTATTTACAGTATGCCACCCTGATTTCTAAAATCAGATCTAATTCCTATGAATTAGCAAATGGATAGAGAACTAAACTTCATGCAGAATCTCGAAAGGTCAAGAGAGTGACAACTTGTCTTCCTCTGGAAATTTGCTGCGGCTTCATCACCATGAAAATATGTTTCTCCACCCTCAACATCACTTCCCCAAAACTGTTTTTCTTTAACAAGTCAAATATGCAGGGGAAAAAAGAAAAGAAAAAACAACTTACCAAATATTCTGCCATTGTGACATTCCTGTAAACTATACTTCCCAAGACCAAAACATGAACATATTATTAAGATAACAGCTGGACACTTACTTGGAAGATGTGAGCAAGTGACTGTGCTGATACTTTAAATCTGGACTTTCTTCAGATGCCAAATAGCATATTTCTGAGATCATATTATCTTCTTCAGGAGTCAAACACACATAATCTCTCCATTCAGGGAGTTCCACAAAGACAAGATATAGAACAACCCGTAAATGTTCAAAGAAGAGAATATGTTGATGGGTCTGGTCCCTGCTCACTGAAAAATTAAATAATCAGACCTAGACAAGAACTCTAGCATCCTTTGTCATGGGAATAAATGCAAAGTATCATAATCTGGCTCCTTCTTTTTAAATGCCCTTTTCCATTTACACCTTGCAGATGCAAAGACACAGGTCAGGCTGCTGCAACACAACATTGTTCATAGACCCTGAAATGTCTTTTATTACCTAAAAGAACATATGAGGCAAACCAGAGTATGAAAATAAATACATGTCTGAGGAATGTCACACTCTGAAAACATACTCTTCTCAATGTCACAGATGCTGACAGCATTAAGATTTAAAAAGAGGGGAAGCTGGGATGGCTCAGCAGGTTAAGAGCTCGCTTTGCAGCCCCAGGACCAAGGATCCAATCCTGGCCCCGGCCTGTGCAGACCCATATGCTGAACTGGGGTGTACTTCCCATGCAGGATTCCCACAGCCCAGTTCCCATCATGCACAGCCCCTGCCCACCTGTGTGGAACAAAACCGTGTCAAATACTGATGAAGCACAACTATGGAGACTGCTCTGGGCCCTCCCCCTTCTCTCTGTTTCTCTCTCTTTCTCTGTCACTCACTGTCTCTGTCAAAAACAATAAAATAAATCTTCAAAATTTTTTGAAAAAATTTAAATCTTTTGTGAGATGCTGGAGCAGCTCAACAGGTTGAGGGCTTGCCTTGCAACTGTGAGGTCTCGGAATTGAATCCCAGCTGTGGCCCGTGTAAACCCATATGCTGAACTGCGGCACAACTAGTAAGGTTCTCACCTCCCATGCAGGAGGCCCCCAGTTCGGTTCCTGCCTGCATGACCCCACATCCACCTATGTAGAATGAAACTATGTCACAACTAATGATGTACAACTATGGAGACTGCTCTGGGCCCTCCCTCTTCTCTCTCTCTCTTTCTTTATCTCTCTCTCTCTCTCTCTCTCTCTCTCACACACACACACACACACACACACATACACAACCTTCTCTCAAAACAATAAATAAATCTTTTAAAAACAAAAAAATCATTTGAATTAAAGTCTTTACTGAACAATCAAATTAAGAAAGTTGGATAAGGAAATGCAACTAATTAAAGCTTAAGCTAAGACCAGAATCCAGTATTGCCAATTCCTAGCCTAATACTTTTTTGCGTTATATCAAGACAGCTTTGAGTCACAAGAAATTACATCAATGGATGACAATCTAGTTTTGTGGGTTGTACATCACTACTCAAGCAAAACCAAAAAGTGTTAGGTCACAGAAGATAAAATAAAACTCTTCATGAACTAGACATTCTGCAAGGAGGCACATGATCCAGCAGAGATGCCCAACTCCACCAACTCCCACATTTGTTGTATCACATGATAAACACCAAGAAGAAAATATAAGAAAAGAAAAACAGAGTACACACAAAACACTTATATTCTAAGAATGAAGGTCAAGAAAGAGATAAACAACTATCTCCCAACTTAAAGGGTTAGTAGGAAAATAAATAATTTCTCATTTATTCATTCATTCATTCAACACATCTGTGTTTCATGCTGGCCATGTCTAGGTATTGTTCTAGTCAGTGGGGAGACACAGATGAAATACTATGGTGCCTGCCCTAGGGATGCTGGCAGTTAACGGAGCAGACAATTGTAAGCAGTGTGGCAGATGCTGTGGTAGAATATTGTAGCAAAGAGAAAGGGGCTACAAGGGGTGGAGGTTGGGTGATATAGAAAGTAGAAGGGAGACTAGGATAAGAAAAAGAATTAATGTTAAGAAGATCTTATTAAGAGTGACTAGTAAAAATATGAGAAATTGTATTATTTTCTTCCTTACTAGTTCAAGGGTTCTCAAATAAGGCCCCAAGGCTAAAAGGCATCAGCATTACCTGAAAACTTGTTAGCGATACAAATTCTTATTTCTTATTTCAGAACTACGGAATCAGAAACTTGGGTAGAGTCTACCAATTCATATTGTAACAAGCCCTCCAAGTAATTCTGATATATGCTCAAGTTTGAGAAATACTGTACTAGATAAATCAAAGTGAAGTTGGATGAATAAAAGCTCATATGCTCAGACAGTTCAAATCATGTCTCATCTGATAGTCTGTAATGTAACTATATCAACCTGAAAAATAATCTTTTGTCAGACATGCCCTAATTGATATTTCAGAAAATACAGTTCTCTATGTATATTTGGAGGCCTATGGACTCTGAATTTGCTAATATCAACCCTACAATTGGTTGCTATTTTGTAAGTAAATGCTTTACATCTTATCTGGAGTCCAATGTCTTGGATGAGTATCAACATAGAGTCAACTTCAGAAACCAAAGAAGGGTCATACAGAACAAACTACAGAACCTATTGATGGGACTCATAGAGACTGCACCACTGACTCTCAGGCTCTGGGGTCTCTGATATTGTGTTTGCTTCTTCCTCTACACCCCCACTATAGGAAAAGTTTTCTGCTTCAACTTATCTATAGTATGTCTACCTTTTGCCCTAACTCGGTGAGAACTCGGGGCTCTAGGATCTAGGATGTCTAGCTATAATACCTTTTCAAGTGTCTAGACTTTATGCCTCTTGGTTCAAATTCTCAAGAGAAATAATTTGATTGCCCTGATTTGGCTCAATAGTTGACTTAGTTATGGCCTCAGGACACAAGGCAAACAGGGCAAAAGAGAAGTCTGACTACTGGCCTTAACAGAGGCTATGGCCTTGGCAAGGAGACAATGCTCAGAAAATGTAATACAGTAGAAACAATCCACTTGGCCCCCTGAGGGTTCTATCTAATTTCAGGAGTCTCTGAAGCAATAGTGTAGGCTTAATTCCTCTGAATTCCCAACACATCGTAAGAAAATCATAGAAGAGCTTTTATTTTTTAAATTCTTAGGACAGTTTTCAAAAAGACAATTGATTACATATCAAAAATCTTAATTACAGATACACACTTCATCCCAGAAATGTAAATTCTAGGTCTTTATCGTAAGGGGGAAAAATCAGGTGTGTTCTACAAGAAATAAGCAAATTAGGATTCTTGTCATAGTACTATTTTTCATAGCAAAACATTAAACAAATAAAAAACTACCTACATATCTAGAAATAGGAATCTTATTAATGAAAGTCACTTTTAGTATTTTTGTTTCCATGAAATAAAATCTATTTGTGGTGAACTTTTCTCCTTCATGAAAAATCTTAGTAAGCCCTAACATTATTTTAGTGCTGGCGTAAGGAAATTGCAAGCAGACTGCCTCCCACATTCTGTTTTTCTTGTCTGGGTTACAGTCACCATGATGATCAAACTGCTGCTGCTAGCTGATCTTTCCCAGCTGCAGATCTGATCTGCTCCTACTAACCCCTAATTGAATTTAGCTGCTTTCCCTCCCTACTCTGCCTCAGCTGAGGCCTCCCAAATAGAGTCCAAGTCTGCCTCCTTGCCTCTATCCAACAATCCAACAGCAGAAAAGTTCATGTCTTGAGCTCCAAAGCTCACTAGAACAAATTTTAGACATTCTAGTCAATAATTTATATAATTTTCATAATACTGGCTACACAGTTCTAGCCCTTGACTTAATATGAAATACTTGAGTTTCCATGTTGTGTGATTCCCTTAACAGATAAGAGCAGAATGAACTGGAAAGTTAGAAACACAGAATAAGATGTATCTTTTCTTTCAATATAATGTCCAAGAAAAACTACAGAATTATATGGTTAGAGTACAAATAGTTATAATTCATAAAGATCAATTTCCCCAAACTCAGAATCTTCTCTTCTCTTTAGCAGAGAGTTTGTTAAGAGAACATGAAATTTGTTTGCGTAATAATTCTTAGTCTATTACTAAGAATGTAACCTTGAAATTTGTTGACTATAAATTCAGGACTTTAACTGGAGACATGGGTAACAAACCCTGAAGAGTTTAAGATCTGGCAACAACATCAATAAAGGTCAAAGTGGTTTACATAATATTCAATGACTATAATTTCTCAATAACCCCAGTCACCACAGTTGCCATTAATTCATGCCTGTAATATGGACATCTGAATGCAATATGACTGACTTGGTTGAGGATCTCAGAAACAATGAAAGCTGAACTCC
>PVKE010048709.1:0-11489 GCA_004027555.1 Craseonycteris thonglongyai | reverse complement strand
ACGGAGCGAGCTCTGGCGGTGCGCGTGGTGGGGCGCGCACGGAGCGAGCTCTGGCGGTGCGCGTGGTGGGGCGCGCACGGAGCGAGCTCTGGCGGTGCGCGTGGTGGGGCGCGCACGGAGCGAGCTCTGGCGGTGCGCGTGGTGGGGCGCGCACGGAGCGAGCTCTGGCGGTGCGCGTGGTGGGGCGCGCACGGAGCGAACTCTGCCGGTACTCGTGGTGGGGCGTGAGCTCGGAGCAGACTCCAGGTGGTGCACTACATGTGGCGCGCATGGAGCGGGCCCGCCGGTGTGTAAGGGGGAGCTCGCACGGTTCCGGCTCCGCCGGTGTCAGTGGTGCGGCGCACATGGAGCGGGCTCGCTGGTCTGTACGGTGGAGCTCGCACGGATCCTGCTCCGCCGGTGTGTGGTGCGGCTCGCATGGAGCGGGCTCGCCGGTGCGTTCGGTGGAGCTCGCACGGATCCGGGTCCGCCGGTGTGTGGTGTGGGGCACATGGAGCGGGCTCGCCGGTGCGTACGGTGGAGCTCGCACGGATCCGGGTCCGCCGGTGTGTGGTGTGGGGCACATGGAGCGGGCTCGCCGGTGCGTTCGGTGGAGCTCGCACGGATCCGGGTCTGCCGGTGCGTGGTGCGGCACGCATGGAGCAGGCTCGCCGGTGCGTACGGTGGAGCTTGCATGGATCCGGGTCCGCCGGTGTGTGGTGCAGCGCGCATGGAGCGGGCTCGCCGGTGTGTATGGTGGAGCTCGCACGGATCCGGCTCCGCCGGTGTGTGGTGCGGCGCTCATGGAGCGGGCTGGCCGGTGTGCGCAACAGAGCGGGCGCCAGGAGTGGTGGTCCATGCGGTGAGACGCTTGCATGGAACAAGCTCGATAGGTGCGGGTCGTGGGACGTGCATGGAGCGGGCTCGCCGGTGCGCGTGGTGGGGCGCACACAGAGCGGGTTCCAGGAGTGGTGGTCCCTGCAGTGAGGTGCATGCACGGAGCGAGCTCCGGCGGTGTGCATGGTGGGACGTGCACGGAGCGGGCTTGCCGGTGCGCGTGGTGGGGCGCACACGGAGCGGGCGCTAGGAAGTGCGTGCGGTGGGGCCTGAGCACGGAGCGGACTCCAGGCGGTGCGCTCTGTGGAGCATGTGCACGGAGCAGGCTCCGGCGGTGCGTGTGGTGGGGGAGCACACGGAGCGGGCGCCAGGAGGTACCTGCGGTGGGGCGTGTGCACGGAGCGGGCTCTGGGTGCGCGCGCTGTGGGGTGCATACAAGGAGCAGACTCTGGGGGATGCGTGTTGTGGGACGTGGCATGGAGCTGGTTCCAGGGGGTGCGTCCAGTGAAGCGCATGCACGGAGCAGGCTGAGGAGAATACGTGCTGTGGGGCACACTGCATGGAGCGGGCTGGGGCGGGTTGGAGGTGGGGCGGTTCGTGCTATGGAACGCGTGTATGGAGTGGGCTCCCGCAGTACACGAGTTGGGGCGCACAGAGAGTCAGCTCCAGGCGGTGCGTGCGGTGGGGCGCACTTATGGAGCCAGCTCCAGGCGGGGCGCGCTGTGGGCGCGCGCACTGAGCGGCCTCTGAGTGGTGCGTGCAGTCAGGCATGTGCCTGGAGCCAGCCCAGGGGTTCATGTGGTGGGGTGTGTGCACGGGGCAGCCTCGGGGGTCCGTGCAGTGGGGTGTGTGCACGGGGCAGTCTCGGGGGTTCATGTGGTGGGGTGTGTGCACAGAGCAGCTCGGGCATTTGTGTGGTGAGGTGTGTGCACGGGGCAGCCTCGGGGGTTCGTGCAGTGGGGTGTGTGCACGGGGCAGCCTCGGGGGTTCGTGCCGTGGGGTGCGTGCTCGGAGCAGACTTCGGGGGGTGCGCGCTGTGGGGCGCGTACCTGGAGCAGGGGGTTTGTGCTGTGGGGTGCGTGCACGGAGCAGGGGAGCAGCGGAGCAGCTCTGTCTTGGGGGTGACTCCTGGCAGCACTGAGAACCCAGGTGGCCAGTGGCCACCAGATCTGATGGGGCAGGTCTTGGGATTCGAGCTGCTGGCAGTAGGGAGCTGATGTTCGGGGAGGGGCCCTCTGGTAGGGGCCTGGCCAAGCGGCATTATTTCCATGGAGGGCCTGGCCGGACTGGCTTCATGAGACTGGGGAGGTTGCAATTCCAGAGGCAGAACAAGGGCGTGTGTCAGAGCGCAGGGCGCCGCGAGTCCGCCTCTGTCTGGGGAGGTGAGGCCCGCAGGGCCTCCGAGCTGGCTGGGAAGCCCAGACGGGACACCCCGTGAGCCCGTGGTTCTGCTCCTTGGCTGCACCTGCACATCACGTGGCCTGGAAAGCTTTTAAAAAATGCCTGTGACGGCGCCGCGCCCCAGGCCCCGGGGGCGGGGCCGGGGCCGGGAGCGCTTCCCGAAGGCCCGGGAGGGTTCGGATGGTGTGCTGGGGGAGCTTCCGGGAGGCCCCGGCCGAGCGGGGGGTGGGGGGTAGGAAGCCCTCGCGGGCGTGGGGGCGGGGCTGGGGAGGGAGGCGCGCGCGATGGAATCCAGGGCCGCTGGAGTCGTGCGCGGAGGGCGGGCGGGAGCCCAGAGCCGGCCATGTTTGCTGGCCCTGCTCCAGCCCCGGGCACCGGCTCTAAGATTCCCTGCGGGGATTCAGGCCCGCGTCGCGGCCGTCACACCAGTTCTGCGCTTTCCAGCTCCGAGCGGGCAGATGCCCGCTGTTGGTTGAGGATTCGCGGGTTTCCTTGGCGCGCCCCACGCGCACCCCGAAGCCTAACGCGGGGTGCGCGCCCGATGTGCATCCGAGCTGCAGGGATGCGCTCGCGTGCGGGCAGCGCGCTCCGTCCTTGCGCGGGGCTTAGGGGACCGTGCGCCCTACGCGCTACCCGACATGGTGGTCGGACGCCGCTGCTGCTGCCCGCCCGTGGGTGGGGTCTGCGGAGAGTGACGGGCGACGTCACCGGGCGAGGGGAGGGGTGCGGAGGAGGCCCACAGGAAGTGCCGCGTGCACAGGGTCTTGCAGGGGGAGGGGGTCTCGGGGTGGGAGCGGGACGCGGTGGGGGAGGGGCATCTGCGCGCGGAGGCCCCGCAGGGCGGGCGCTCTGGGGGCTGGGGCTGCGGTTTCCACGGGGTCCTTTCGGGGGCTGGTCCTCCCACTCTGCCTGTGACCCCAGCAGCTCCGCTCCGGTGTGAACGTGGGGACTAAGAAGAGCGATCTCACCGCAGTGGGAGCAGGCGGGTTGGGGGCGTCCCAGGGACCTGACCCGCCACACTTCTGTTTGCCCGGGAGGTAGAGCAGGGAAGGGTTCCCTTCCGTCCTTGGACCCCCGGGACGGCCGGGCAGGGCGCTGTCCCTGGGGAACAGCTGCTTCCAGAGCCCCCCGGGGAGCCCTGTGAGTGGGCTGCACAGGGGAGGGACCCAGTCGTGAGCTTGGACGGCGTGTCCCCACGACGCGTGCCAGGCCGTGTGCCGGGCCCCCGGGAGGCGTGGGCCTGACTAAGGTTCCACGCCCCATGCAGCCTGCAGACGCACTTTGGGGCGGCCAGTGCCTCTTTTTAAAAACTGAAATCGGCTGATGTCTGAGCTTCCTGTGGTGGCCGTAATGGGGGCTTCGAACAAAGCCATGTATTGGCGAGACGGTCAGCACGGGTCTCGGGGAGCTGGAGTCATGCAGCCAGTGCTGGATGCTTCTGGGGGCTCCGGGGAGGCTGTCCCCTTCTTTCCCAGCTGCCGGAGGCCCCCACAGCCCCCGCGGCCTTCAAAGCCATCCAGCCCTGTCCTCACCCTGGGCCACTGGCCTTTCAGCCCCCAGCCTGCTTCTAAGGAGCCCACTGGCTAGTCCAAAACTCTTTCCCTGCCCTAAGGCCGGCTGATTCGAAACCTGACCCATTTGCCGCCTAACCAGGATCTCCACGTGGGCACGTCTGGGAGGCCGTTGTTCTGTCCACCACAGCTGCCAGCTCAAAACAGGCGATCTCACACTGCTGCCCCGGCTGCAGCCTCAGGGACAGAGCCGAGCCCTCGGCAGCTGGGGCCTGGGGGCTGGCACCGCGGCCTGGCAGCCCCGGGTCCGGGCCAGGCTTGGTGCCATCTCCGGAGGGGGTTGCGCACACCCGTTCTCTGAGCCCCCACCCCCACGGCGCCCGCCTGTTTTCCTGCTTTGCCTCGGCCCTGCCGCGGGCCCCTGTCCCCAGACCCTTGTCCCACACCCTCCTCTGCCTGGGCATGCCCGCCCTCTCCAGGCCCCCACCGCAGGCCAGAGGGCTGGTCGTTTCAGGTGGGCTGGTTTGCACTGTGGTGCCGCCCCCTCCCCGCGGCCCTCAGTGGGGAGGGCTGCATTCCGATGTCTGCATCTGGTGTGGAAAGCACGTCTTTGTTCTAGACCTTTGAGCAGCGCCAGTCGGGAATCAGGATCTCAGCGCGCGCTCAGTCAGAGGTCTGCTCCTGCCACATGCTCTCCCAGACGGGGGTGGGGGAATGAGCTGCAGGCCTGCCTTGTGCCCCCTCCCCCCGCCCCCCAGGCCCGTTCTGGGGGTGGGGCGCACAGTAACCAGAGTTAATGTCCCGCTGCATGGGGGGAGGGGTGGAGCCGGGGCGGGAGCTCTGTCTGTGGTGGTCGTGGGGGTCTGCTAGAGGCATTTTGGCAAAAGGGGCCCTCATTTCCGGACTCCGCCTGGACCCCCGCTGACCGCTGACCTTGAGGCCAACGTCCCGGCCTCAGGCAGCAGGGCGCTTTGTAAGGGGAAGGACAACGAGGCCAGATGCCCGGGGCCCCTTTATGTGGTCTCTTACAGGGGCCCTGCCCAGCGAGGCTGCTGCGGGGTGGGGGGGGGGGCTCAGGCGGGGGGCATCAGGGCCGGGCACCCCCACTGGACAGTTTAGGGGCCACCAGTTCTTTACCCAGCACGTTTAAGGTGTTTGGAAACTTGCTTGAAGAGAAAGCAAAGCTTTTCATTCTGGAGGATTTCAAACCTATAAAAATAGACTCTTTCCCTGAACCCCGTGACTCAGCTTCAGTGATTCTAATCTTGGTTGCTCCTCCCCCCTCCAATTATTCCAAAGCAAATCCCAGACTTCACTTCAGTGGCCAGTGCATTGGTACGTCTTTAACAGATATGGACTCTCTGGAAACTTCTTTTTAAGTAAGACTGGCCACCCGGCCACCAGCCCGATTCTGACTTTCACATGCTCTGGGGTTGAACCTCATCTATTTCAGTTGTGGCACAACCCTCTTCATACAAAGTATGTTATTAACATGTATGTTAGAGCAAAACAAGGGAAGTTGAGCTGTGTTAATTTTTTTTCTTATAAAATACACATGCAGTTTACCATGGTCACCGCTTTAAACTGTACCATTGGGGAAGCCGGGATGGCCCAGTGGGTTAGGCGCTCACTTTGCAGCCCTGGGGATCGAGGATCGAATCCTGGCCCCGGCCCGTGTGGACCCATGTGCTGAACTGGGGAGTGCCCCCAGTTTGGTTCTCACCTGGGTGAAGACCCCAGCCCAGTTCCTGCCCTGTGCAGCCCCGCCCACCTATGGAATGAAACTATGTGGAAAAACCAATGATGTGCAACTATGGAGACTGTTCTGGTCCCTCCCCCTTCTCTCTGTCTCTGTATCTCTCTCTCTCTCTCTCTCTCTCTCTGTCCAAAACAATAAAAATAAATCTTTAAACTGTAGCATCAAGTCCATTGACAGTGACGTGCAGTTCTGGAACTTTCCACCCCCTCACCAGGACACCGGCGTGGGCTCAGCAGCCCTGCCCTCCCTGCCTCCTCCCCGGCAGCCCCTGCCCTGCGGCCTGTTTCCGTGGTCCTGTCAGAGCTGGACATGTCTGGGGACATGTCCTGCAGCGTATGACCCTTCAGGTCTGGCTTCTCTCACTCCGCACACTGTTTTCCAGACTCATCTGTGGGGTAGCGTGCACCCTGCTGCCGTCTCTTCGTGGCTGGGTGACGGCCCACTGTGTGGAGGAACCGCTGTCCTGTCATCTGTTGATGGACACGCAGGGTGTCCCCCTTGCGAGCAGTTGCTGCTTTAAGGAACTCATCGGTGCTTACTTTGAAAGGTGGTGATAGGCCTGGGTCAGAAGAAACGTGCCCAGAATGGGGGGCAGAGGCTGATCTGCTCCTTAACCTTTGTCTCTGTTGGCTACCAGGGTTGGGTGGGGAAGTGCCTCCTGGGGGGCTGTCCATTCCCATCTTTTGGGGGGGAGACCACAGTCCCAGCTTGTGCCTTTTTGGGGGGCTACTGCTCTCTGCTGAGTGGCTCCTTCCTGGAAGAGAATTCCCTCTTTTTCTTGGGGACACTCCTCTTTCCTGCCTCTTTAGGGTCACTCATTGGTCCCTCTTTGAGGAAAGATTTCTTCCCCATGATTTCAGCACACACACTTAACAAGACCTCGTTATGAAGCGGAATACACAGACCGGCAAGCACGGGGCATGCAGTGTGAGCCCACGAGGGGCTCAGAAGCCTCTTCTGGCCATTTTTGGTTTTCGGCAGCTGTGAGGCCTGCTCAACAGGCTGTCATCTTGGGGACAAACCCTGAGAGACCACAGCTGCCAGCTGAGGGTTGGCCGGTGGCCTTTCTGAGCACTGGTATGGAGGGGACGGCCGAGTGGTCTCTGGGACTTTGCCCTGTCCTGAGTTATGGGGACAGACTTGGTGGTGTTCTTGGTGTTCTCACAGTAGCTGTGACCTAAGAACCTGTTTTCCTGGCTACTGAGTCAGGGTCTTTATTCACACAGTTAGTACCATGGGGTCCGCACCCTTGTATTTTCCGGGAGAGCTTGCTGGATACACTGTTACCTTGTATTTTCCGAGAGAGCTTGCTGGATACACTGTTACCTTGTATTTTCCAGGAGAGCTTGCTGGGGTGCAGGAAGGCAGGTTGGATACACTGTTACCAGTGTGGAAAGTGAAGTGGATACTTTGTAGCATTTTTATGTGCGGACATTGATTTTCATTAGTGGGTTTCCAACAGGGACTTGGCAGGCAGCCATGTATGCTGGCTGGTGGACGCCCCTCTCGAGGGCTGCTATGTGCCGTAAGGGGCCTTGTTCCACTTCTTAGGGGGTCACGGTCATGGTGTTGGGCAGCATAGTGTCTACTGCAGCCTGCTGTGTGTCCCCTGTGGAGGGCCTGAGGGGGGTGTTCATCTCAGGTCCTGTGGGTGGAGTGTTGTCATCTTGCAGACAGTGCGTCCTCTTTGCTCTGGTTACTAGGAGGCTCAGCTCAGAGCCAGTGGTCTGTCCCAGCTCTGACGTGGCCTGCACTTTGGAGTCTCATGTTGCTTTCTGGCCCTGCTTTTACTTTTCCCCTTCTGTTTCCCTCCTGCCTGTGTTTGTTCGTTTACTTACTTTTTGTTATGATTTCTGGAGTTCCGTCAGCCAGGGCTTCTCAGCTTGTCTACTGTACTTTCATCAGAATCACCAGGGAGATAGGTCCTCTTTTCAGTGCCAATGCCTGGTCCCCAGCACCCTGTATTTTAATTTCTCTGGGCTGGGCCTGAGCATACATGTGTGTGCACAGCTGCCTAGACACTTGCATGTGTAGCCAGGGGTGAGAGCTGCGGCGTTGGGCGTGTCACAGCTTTTTAGTAGTAAGACTAGGATCTGGAGATGAGAAAGGGGGCATCTGGGAGGATAGTCAGCCCAGAGGACGGTGGCCTGAGTTCAGAGAAGCTGAGCAAAGAGGGTTGTGCAGACCCCAGGCCCTTTCTTGCCAGTGGGACCGCCCTGCGAGCCCTCCGATTGGCCACTGAAGCCCCAGTTCCTGCCCTGGGTGGGGGAGGGCCCCCAAGCGTTCTCTTGAAAGAGCTTGGGCCTGCCTGGCAGTAGCACAGCCCAGCTTTGTGACAGGGACTTCTGGGCTAGTTAGGACCCAAGTCCCATCCCTGGGACCTAATTTATGCTTCACACCATTTCCCACAAAATGAAATGACAGAGAGGACCTGGTGTGGAAAAGAGGAAATTTAAAGCATGGCCTTTGTCACCGATCTGATGCCTCCTGCACTTCACAAAAGCACTCGCCTCGCTCTACAGAGAAACAGGACCTTATGAGAGAAAACACATTCTTTCCTGATTCGAAAGCATGTTTCATTGGCAGAAGAAAAGGGCAGGTAGCAGAAGAAATAACTCTAATGTCACTGCCGGGTGTTGGGCCAGTTTTCACATTTGAAGGAGAAACAAATGTTTCTTTAAAGAAACCAAACCAAATCCGTTACCATTCTGCTCCCAAAAAACCAAAAAACCTAGATTTCATTTAGTTCTTTTGTCTTTGAACAAAAATCTTAACTTTTTTCCTTCTCCATCTGATTCACAATAGTTTCTAAAGACTTAAGGTGGGCCGACCAGGATGGACTGTGTGTGATGCACTGGTTGTCTTTGTGC
The DNA here is from genome assembly GCA_004027555.1 of Craseonycteris thonglongyai. Taxonomy (NCBI): domain Eukaryota; kingdom Metazoa; phylum Chordata; class Mammalia; order Chiroptera; family Craseonycteridae; genus Craseonycteris; species Craseonycteris thonglongyai. Next base: position 3,132 of record PVKE010048709.1, on the reverse strand, counting down.
TGTCTTGTGGAGAATGCTTGGGATGCCTGTTTTACTCTTAAGAAAATGTAGCAAATTCACGTAAGAAGGACCAAACTAGAACTTGTCCCATAGCTTCGTCGGTGTAGTTGGTGTTTGGGTTTATTTTCTCTAAGGGGCTGCTGGATGTTTGCTGGGGGTCCTTATGGCCTCTGTGACCATCATGGGTTGTTGGCTCAGTGCTCTCCCTTGAATGGTGGTGCTGGGGAGAGCCGGCCATCCCACGAGACCCCATGCCCCGGGGGGACAGCGGCCTTCCTGTGTGTGGGTGGCTTAGCGTGCACTTGGAAATGGGAGTTTGTGTGTCTGTGTGACATTACATCACCCACTGGTGGAGACTTAAGAAATCCTTTCCATAGACAAGTGAAGGCTACTAAGAAGGATTTTTGTGTTCATTTGGAAGAAAAAATGGGCTGAAAACTTGAAAAGGGGATATAAATGTTGTCTTTTTTTTTTTTAAGATTCATTTTTATTGTTTTTTTTTGACAGACAGACAGAGACAGAGAGAAGGGGGAGGGCCCAGAGCCGTCTCTATAGTTGGCAGCATTAGTTTTCCATATAGTTTCACTCCGCAGGTGTGTGCGGGGCTGCACAGGGCAGGAACTGGGCCAGGAGGCTTCTGCATAGGTCCCAGTAAGAACTGAACTGGGGGCACACCCCAGTTCAGCATAGGGGTACACATGGGCTGGGCCCGGGATTTGATCTTCGGGTTCCAGGGCTGCAAAGTGAGCGCTTAACCCACTGAGCCATCCCGCCTTCCCCTTAATGTTCTCTTCTTGAGAAGAAAAACCTCATTGGGTAACACACTAGCTTCTGACTTAAGCTCTCAGAAGTAAGAGATTCACAAAGGCGGGGAAGCCGGGATGGCTCAGCAGGTTAAGCGCTCACTTTGCAGCCCTGGAACCTGAGGTCGAGTCCTGGCCCCGGCCTGTGTGGACCCATATGCTGGACTGGGATGTGCTTCCCATGCGGGAGAACCCCAGCCCAGTTCCCACACTGCACGGCCCCCCACACCCACCTGTGTGGAAGGAAACCATGTAAAAAACAGATGACCTACAACTATGGAGACGGCTCTGGGCCCTCCCCCTTCTCTCTGTGTCTCTTTGCCTCTGTCTCTCTGTATGTCTGTCAAAAACAAAAAAATAAATCTTTAAAAAAAAAAGAGAGAGATTCATGAAAGCAAACTTCCCCAGAGGCTTCTGGGCTGTCGCTTGGAGCTGCCACCCCGGTCCCCGCGCTCTGTGTGTGATGCGGAAGTGCTTCCGCTGCTGCTTTCCTCTCGTGGTGGCTCGCCGGTTGGCATCCTTTGAGGGGTGAGTCACTGCCGAGGGAAATTCCCAGACAAGTGCGTGTCACCCAGTGGGGGCCGCGGGCTTTAGCGCTCGGGGCCCGTCTTCCCTCTGGATTCCCCCCACTCTGCGGAGGCAGCGCAGGGCCGGGAGGAACCTGCAGGGAGGTGGACAGCGGGCTTGTACGGCCCCTTGTCCCCGAGTGGCTGCCGGGGGCGCCCCAGTTCTGGGCCACCGGCAGGCACCTGGGGCACAGCCCTGTTTTCTGGCCTCACTGGCGAGACTGGCTCCAGGGACATGCTCTGCACCCTTTAGGCTTTGGTTGTGGGGTGCCTTCCGTCTGGCCTCCCTGCGCCCTGTGGGCTGTCACATCAGCCCTGCCACTGGGCTGGGTCTGATAGACACATGTCCCCAGGGCTGCCCATGGCCCCGCGGCAGCTCAGAGCCTCCCGCCTTTCCCTCCCTGGTCCTGGCTGGGCAGGACTCTGGGAGGAGGACGCTCAGCCAGTGCGGGCACCCCCGGGGCACCCGCAAGGAGCAGATGGGACCCTGCCTGCTGGTCCCCTGCTCCAGCTGTTGGCAGGGGGCTCGGACGCAGAGGGACAGGAGGGTGGGAGGGAGAGCTGCCCTGTGCCCCCCTGCCGCCCCCACGTTGCCCTGCCAGGCTGCTTTAAAGGAGGGGGGGATGCTTCCGTTTTCAAGTCCTGCTTTGGAAACGGGCAGCTCCTTCCCGTAGCTCTGCAATGCAGAGGTCCTGGAGTCCACCTTGAGAAACCCGGGCCTTCACCTCCCTTGCATTGGCCCCTCCCGCTTCTCCCGAGTAGGAAACCCCATTTAGGAGCTTGAATAACCTCTCTGTGCTTCCGCTATGGAAATGAAGCTCGAACGAATGTACGTTCTGTTTCTCCCTTTTAGTTACATGGAGGGCCGCACACGAGACCCCAGCTGCCTCCCTGTTCAGGGTGGTCCCACCTGGGGAGGGGCCGGGCCCCGCTGCTCCCTGGTTCTGTTATAAGTCCTGCCCCCTACACGGGCCTTGGGGTGTCCTCCCAGCGTCCCTGTAGGGAGCTTTCTCCCTGGTCCCCCGGTCATGGAATGGGCAGGCCTGGTGGTCCCCAGGCCCTGGGCTCATGCCTCCTTGTGAAGCACAAATGTATGGAGGGACAGCTCTGTCCCTGCGGCCTGGGCCCCGCAGGGTGGCTGACGGTGAGTTGGTGGTGTTGCCACGCCGGCAGAAGAGCCGTTCCCAGCACGACGGATTCCTAGCCGGGAGCATCCTCAGGGCACCGGGGGCGCCAAGCAGACGTGTGCGCTCCGTGCTGCTGCTACGCAGCTACGGCAGCATGGCCCTCATGCGAGGAGATGAAAGCAAAAGGAAAATAACTGCCATTTCTGTTGGTGTCTGGGTTTTGACATTTGGCATTTTTTTAATCATTTAAGAATTAAAAAGTTATGTGTGCAAACTGCAGAAGAAGAAAAAAAGGAAACCAACCCTGCAGTTTGCTTCTGCTTGGGACCCAGTGTGAATGTGACTCGAGTCCCCGTCCTGTCCCCCTGCTTTTCTCTGGCGGGCGGGGTGAGGGCCAAAGGACACAGCCTGCAGGTGAGCGAGACGCTGGAGGGGAGGCAACGCCTCCCCCGTGGGCACCAGTCTTCCTGCCACTGCCTGGTGCCCACAGCCCCGTTCCCAGAGGAGCAGAGCCATCGGGCGACTAAGGCCCATTTAGCATAAAACTGCAGCAGTGTCCACAGGACATGTCTTCTCTCCCGCAAGAGTGCGTGTGGGTCCTTCATTTGGAAGTTCAGTGAGGCAGTGGGGGGGGGG